>NJEV01000117.1:0-36430 GCA_002591385.1 Cordyceps sp. RAO-2017 | reverse complement strand
CGTCGGCCTCGACGCGGTAGCTCTCCGGGTCGACGCGCATGCGCGGCATGGCGTCGTTGAGGCGCATGTCGCGCTTGCCGACGGTGCGGCAGCCGCGGACGGGCTCGACGCGGCTGCGCAGGCCGTAGCCGGCGGCGGTGCCCGACGCGACCGACGCGCCGCTGACGAAGAGCACCTTGGACGCCGGCACGAGGGCCGCGAACATGGCGCGCCCCACGACCGGCTGCACCGTTGGGATCGAGGCGTTGGCGTCGCCCTTGGGGGATGCGTCAGCCGGCACGGGCTCGTCGGAGGTAGACAGGGAGACAGAGAGAGAGAGAGAGACAGAGAGAGAGAGAGAGACGGACCATTTGCGCAAAGGCGATGAAGCCGCCCTTGAGGACGAGCGACGGCTTCGTGCCGAACCAGGCCGGCTCCCAGACCACCAGGTCCGCCAGCTTGCCCACCTCGATGCTGCCGACCAGGTGGGAGAAGCCCTGGGCCAGGGCCGGGTTGATGGTGTACTTGCTGATGTAGCGCCGGACGCGCAGGTTGTCCGCGCCCGCCGCCTCGTCCTCGGCCAGCCGGCCGCGCTGCAGCTTGTTCTTGTGCGCCGTGTTCCACGTCCGCACAATCACCTCGCCGCAGCGGCCCATGGCCTGCGAGTCGGAGCTCATGATGCTGATGGCCCCCATGTCCTGCAGCACGTCCTCGGCCGCGATCGTCTCGGCCCGGATCCGGCTCTCGGCGAAGGCCACGTCCTCGGGGATGTTGCGCGACAGGTGGTGGCACACCATCAGCATGTCCAGGTGCTCGTCCAGCGTGTTGCGCGTGAACGGCCGCGTCGGGTTCGTCGACGCCGGCAGCACGTTGGCGTGCTCCACCACCGAGATGATGTCGGGCGCGTGCCCGCCCCCGGCGCCCTCCGTGTGGTACGTGTGGATCGTGCGCCCGCCCACGGCGGCGATGGTGCTCTCGACGAAGCCGCTCTCGTTGAGCGTGTCCGTGTGCACGCAGCACTGCACGTCCAGCTCGTCGCACACGCTCAGGCACGCGTCGATGGCCGCCGGCGTCGCCCCCCAGTCCTCGTGGATCTTGAGCCCGCACGCGCCGGCCCGGATCTGCTCCCGCAGCGCCTCGGGCGACGAGTCGCACCCCTTGCCCGTGAAGCCGAAGTTGACCGGCAGCGCGTCGGCCGCCTGCAGCATGGACCGGATGTACGTCTGGCCGGGGGTGCAGGTCGTCGCATTGGAGCCGGCGCTGTGGGAAACGGGAGAGAGATGATGAGTTCAAGGCACGAGGGGGGGGGGGCGGTGTGCGGGTGGATGACGATGGGTGGTGTGTCTTGCATCATCCGAATCCCAGGGCTGTGGACGGACGGACGGACGGACAGACTGACCTTGGCCCCGTGCCGCCTCCCAGCATCGTCGTGATGCCCGACGCCAGAGACTCGTCCGCCTGCTGCGGGCAGATGCAGTGGATGTGCGTGTCGATGCCGCCGGCCGTCACGATCTTGCCCTCGCCCGCCACGACGTCGGTGCAGCTGCCCACGACCATGTTCGGCGTCACGCCGTCCATGACGTCGGGGCTGCCCGCCTTGCCGATGCCGACGATGATGCCGTCCTTGACGCCGATATCGGCCTTGTAGATGCCCGTCCAGTCGACGATGAGGGCGTTGGTGACTACGAGGTCGAGTGAGTCGGCGTCGGTCCTGGCCGAGGCCTGGCCCATGCCCTCCCTCAACGTCTTGCCGCCGCCGAACTTGCACTCGTCGCCGTAGCAGCCCAGGTCCTTCTCGACCCGGATCCAGAGGTCAGTGTTTCCGAGCCGCACGAGGTCGCCGGTGGTCGGGCCGAACATGGTGGCGTAGGCGGCGCGGTCGATCTGGCAGACGTCGATGTGCGCCGCGTCCGCCCGCGGCTCCGGCTGGTGGGCGAATCCGGCCGCCTGCAGCTTCGTGACAACATCCTCGACGCGATGGGGCTCGACCGGGCCGGAGGCGAGGTTGTTGCCGCCGCGGATGATCCTCAGGCCGCCAATCTCGACGAGCGTGACCGTCTTGGTGTCGCCGGGCTCGAACCGCACCGACGTGCCGGCGGCGATGTCGAGGCGGTAGCCGTAGGCCCGGGCCCGGTCGAACTGGAGCTGGGGGTTCGTTTCGACGAAGTGGTAGTGCGAGCCGACCTGGATCGGGCGATCCCCCCTGCTCGTCACGCGCAGCCGGATTCTGTGACGCTTCCCGTTGATGGCGATCTTGCCCTTGACGGCGATGACGGCGCCGGGCCGGTTTTCGGGCATGTACTCGGCGTCCGGCGGCAGCGGGAAGGCCTCGTTGTCGGGGATGGGCAAGAAGCTGCCGTAGAGCGCGCGCCGCAGGTCGCCGTCGTCGGTGCTGACGGGGTTGTGGACGGTCACGAGATAGGTGCCCGTGGGGAACGTGCCCTCGACCTGGATCTCCCGCAGGGTGCTGCAGACGGCGGGCAGCACATGTCGGCGGCCGAGCATGGTGGAGCCGAGGGACATGAGATCGGCGACGGAGTGGTTGCCATCCCGGATGAGTTCATGGAGGTTGTTGGCGATGAGAGCCTGCCGCGGACGGGAGGCGATGAGCGGGAGGCGACCCTGTCAGTGAAGCTGGTGACATACTGTTGCTTCCGTATGATTGAGCCTGACGCCCCTCGCGAGCCTTCTCTGAGCCAGGACGCCCAGCTGCGAGATGACGAGTTTGTCGAGCTGGAGTCGAAGGCGTGGTATGATTTTAGCGATGCCGGCGGGATAGATGGACGGAGAGCGTGGGGCGGAGGACGAGGCAGGGGTATGGCCAGGGTTGGACGAGTACGGACCTCTTTGGGCACAAGATGCATGGCGCCGCCGGCCAATCGCTTGCTGCTGTTCGCATACGAATGCGCCGAAGGGTCCTGCACAGGAGCGCTGCCACTGTCCTCGCCGCCGTCTCTGCGCGCTAATGTCTTCGTCTCCCGGGGACAAGGTAGGCCGGCTTTGTCGACACAAGTAGGAAGACGGACGACTCGTCACCAGTTATCCGCCCACCCAGACGGCGAGACAAGGCGTGATAGCGCTCGGACGAGCCCGCTGCGACCCCCCAGACCGAGGCGCAAGAGCGAGGCAGGAAAGGGCGCAAGAGCGCCACGTCTCCCCGCCTCGTGGCCGCTCCGGCTACTGGGATCCGGTATGCCGTGAACTGGCGATAAGGCACGTCGGCAGAAGCCAGTCTGCGGCAACGAGGACTAGCGCCATCCTGTCTTATCAGGACGTCGTTGGCGCCACTCCATTGGCCGCGATGGACGTCGGATGCGGCCCAGACTGGCTCTCATGAGCCCAGAAGCTGGCGTCCGGCCGCGAGGTGGCCGTGGTCCCCCGACGGTCTGGGTTGGCGATGGGTCCAGGTCAGCGAGGCACTTCCACGCGGCGGGATGGGGCTCTTACATATTCGCGAGCCGGCACGACCCGAGCCGCGAGGGTCTGCCGTGGTGTTGAAAAGCTGGGCCGACCCTTGCACGCCCTGCAACCTCGCCCGATGCGGCGGATTGGCTGCTGGAGCCAAGAGGTGCCGCTGCCAAGACCGCAGCTGCCGCCGTCACTGGACAAGCTGCTCGTCCGCTGCCTCGGGAACTGCGGCTGTCTGTTCGGAGCTTCAAGGGTCCCAGAGAAGACGATGACGATGAGTGGACTGGGGTGAGCACGTGCTTTTGACACACACATCCACGTGTATGTATGCAAATACTGTATCGTGAACCCCGGAAGGCAGGCGCTTGACCACCACCAGAACGTACCTTCCCTGCCTCCGCCGAGACCGTTTGCCACGCGGCGGCAGTTGACTTGGCCGCAGAATTGAGAGCACACATACTGCATGTAAAGCTTCAGAGAGATGATATCGGATATAAACCCAAGAGAAAGGCTTAAAGACAAACATGTATGCCCCACATCCATCCCGCAACTCGCCGGACTCCTCGCGATGTGGTATGAATCCATACCGATTTGTCATAAAGCATCACTCGTTGCTTAGCATCGGCCGTCGCCAACTCCTGGTCAAGCAGCTTTTTCCGAGCGTCGTGTGCTCCAGCAGTCTGATCCGTGATCGCAACCCCTCGCCCTTGCCCCTCTCACCTCAGCCGTGATGGGTAGCCGGCCAGGTAAGTAGGGTAGGTACTGGGAGGCACCTGGGAGCATAAAAGCTGCGAGGCACGCCCATGTGCGCCCGCGGCTGAGCCGTCCGCCTACTCCTCTTCCACCTCGTCGTCCCAGACCGCCTTCTCCTTCTTGACGAGTGCCGCCATGTCTTCTTTCTTGAAAATAGAGCTGTCCGGATCGGCCACCCGCGGGACCTTGTTAAGGCTTTCGTCGTCGAACACGGATCCTATCGTGTCGATCCAGCGTCGCCTTCGTTCCATCAGCGTCCTCGTCATGTCTCCGATGCCCGGTCTCGCCGTGCCGGCCGCGCCGCCCACGAAGTGGCTGCCGCCGCCCGCGCCGCCGGGGCGCTTGGTCTTCTTGCTCTTGCCCATGGTGCGCGTGCGCTTCAGGTAGGCTGCCTGGACCTGCGAGTCGAGATCCTCGAGAATCGTCTGGTACTCCTGGTGGGCCATCCGCTCTCGCACCAACTCTGTCAGCCTGGCCTTCCGGGCCCCGTTGATGAGAATCTGTTCCCTCAAGCGCGCCTGAAGAAGCCGCAGCCGGCCGGCCACCTCATCGTCGAAGTGGCCGTCGTAATCGCCCTCGAAACCCTCCTGCGGCAGGAATCCGATGTGCCTGAGTTCCTGCTTCAGGCGCTCGTCCACTTGCGCGTACTCGAGTTTGGGATGCGTCGCCTTCTTCCACGCCTCCGTCGACGACTCGGCCATGTACGCCGCCGGGGGCAGCCTGCTGGTCTTGTCCTCGCCGCCGCCGTTGGGCTGATCGTCCCCGTTGGCGTCGCCGTTGGCGCTGGACTCGCCGTTGGGCACCCCATTGGTCGTCGGCCTGTCCTCAGATGGCTGGACGCGGTTCTCTGGTCGTAGCATTTGCAACAGTCGCGATGCGAGGGGACCGATCGACAGGCCGTCCGTCTCGCCCACGGCATCGCTCATGTTTTCGATGCTCCCGCGCGGCTGGTTGGGCGGAAGCTGCTCGCGGGCCTGTTGCGGCGTGTCGATCGCCATCGCGCCGTCCTCCTCAGCCCAGATCTCGGTGTAGTGTCTCTTGCCCCGCTTGGGCATGACGAAGGGGGTTACGCGGTCGCCTCGCTCTCGCAGAAAAGCAAGGTCCTCTTCGGAGAAGGGCCTGAAGTACGGGTCGATGTAGGAGGAGAAGGTGCTGAAGCCGATCTGGCTGCTTGGCTTGGCGCTGCTGAAGTCCTTGTCTGGAGGATCGCCGGCTATCATGTCGGCGAGGTCGCTCCTGGGGTAGCACGCCACCGAGTATATCGCCTTCTTCTCCTCGTCCGACATGCCAGATCGGATTTCCCGGATTTCGTACACGGTGGGATCGGGAAAGGTCGACGGATCCTCGCCAAACGTTTGCGACTGAGGCAGTTCTCGTCTCGGAGGCGCGCCTTCGTCCTCGGAGCTCGACTCCTCCTTGTCCTCGTCCTTAGGCTTTTTGTCGACATCCATAGCGGACGGAGAGGCTGCAGCGATTGGCGACAGTGAAGAGCTAGCGGAGCCGTCGCGGGAGTGCTTGCGCTTGGCCTCTCGGAGAGGAGACGATTGGTCTGGGGGAAGCAAGGCCTGTTAGCGATGCGCCCTTATGTAGGTGGGGAGGGAGGGGACGGGTAGGGGACGGGAGACGATGCAGTGCTGCAGTTGTTCGGTGAAGGGCCTCGTCTCATCGCCTGACGCGGTGCAAACGAGGCAAGTCACGTTGAACGAGGGCCAAAGGCGGCTTACCGTGACTGCCGCCATCACCGGGAGCCAAGTTATCCGACCCCTTTTTTCTCTTGTGCTTGGTTCGCTTGCCCTCGTGTTCGCCATCGTGCCGCATGTGCTCGTAGTTGTCGGGTCGCTTCTTGCGCTCATCGGCGAGATGGCGCATTCCTCGGTCGTAAAAGGTCGAACGCTTCTCCATGATATTGACAAGGCTCTTGAGCTTTTCGAGCATGGCGTCAACGCTTTTGGAATCGGGGACCGTCGCGTTGAATGCGCCCTGATCTACCAAGTCATCGTACGTCAGATTCTGTTGGAACAGAATCACTCTCAGGTCCAGTAGCTCGGGGTCGTAGAACTCTTGCGGCGGCAGGCTGGCCGGCGCGGGAGTCGAGTTGCGGCTGTGCTTCGGCAAGGCGGCATTCTTCTTGCCTGGGCCCGACTGGCCGGACCCAGGAGGCATGGTGAATCTGTTGACTGACGCAAGCCGGCGGGCAGAGATGCAGAGCTGAGGCTGCCGTGGCAAGACGATTCGATTTGAATAAATCACGCCCTGAGGACCTCGCGTCGCAGCTGTAGCATGTCTGTAGCAAACAACAAGCGAGGGTACGTAACATTGCGGCAACTGCAGGCTGGATGCGGCCAACCGTGGGTTGACCGGAATAAAGAATATCCGACCCCCTCTCCCGGAGTCCCCGCGTGGCCTCGGCAGCTCCTTGTCGCCCATCATTGCTCCGAAGCATAGAGAAGAAACATCGACCTTGTCCGCAGACATGGCCCGAATCCGCAGCGCTCGTAGCATTAAGTTCCCAAGACCGGCATTTCGGGGAGTGTCGCTCTCAGAGCGATCCGCTTGTCTCCGGAACTGGGAAGACGGGCAGCTTCGAGGCCTGCCCTGGCCGCAACGTTGAGATGCTTTACTGAATGACCACGACCGACCTCGCTGTTCATTGTTTGCTGCCCAGGTTATCTTGCGTGCTTCCGAGCTTCCCGTTTCCTGACCCAGGTCGTGACGGAGGTATCGTTACTTTAAATCAGTGATACGCCGCATTCACATTTCAAGTTCGCGTCCATCAGGGCAAGTCCCAATTGCAGCATCATAGTTTAGAGGGCTTACAGCTCTACACCAGCTCGCGAGGGATCGCGCACGCGTAAACGGACAAGGCACCATGGGGCAGTCAGTCAAGTAAGAATACCGTCGGCAGAAGTTGTCTGCACATCCGCTGCATCAACTCAATGAAATCCGTGCCCGGCCTGTTTTGACGAGAACAATTCTATACAGGCGCCACCCGGCCCGAGGACGGGTAGCGCAGAACAGCACGATCGCCCCGTGAGCGATACGGTCCCAAGTCCCACTGTCCCGCGAAAAAGTCTACGCCTTCCAAATCCTCTTGATAGCCTCGGTGACGCCCACGTCATTCGTCTCGAACTCGTACAAGCCCACGCCGACCGTCAGCGTGGCGGCGTTCAGGCCCCACCAGAACAGCTTCCGCAGACCGGGATACCTCTTCTTGGGGATATAATCGATGATGACCTGTTGGAAGCCCATGTGGGAGTGAAGCAGTACGGCGGAGCACAGGACCGCGTCCATAGTAGGGTTGAGGGAGCCGGAGGCGAAGGGAGCGATGGTGAGAGGCACTAGGCCGGCCGCCAGAAGACGCTCGAAGGTCCAATGGTAGGAGCCGTGGGCGGAATTCGGTTCAGGGACCGGGGCGGGATCGTTGACTGCGGACTGCTGTCAGCTCCGATTATAACGCCTCGAGCATGTGCATTCCGCGGGGGGGAAACGTCGCACCTCCGCCCTCGATTCGCTCTATGACCATGGAATCGTCAGCAAAGTCCCACGAGCTAGCCGCCGCTCTCGAAAACAGATGCCAGTCTTACGGGGCCCTGGCGGTAGGATGGCAGGCCGTCTGATGGAGCTGTGGAAAGCCGCTGTTCCCAGCACCGGCTGCTTCGCGAGGACAGTACGCGGGGCGCATCGGGCTGTGCGCAGCAGCGAGGGCCGTACAACCGACGCCATGGTTATCCTGCGTTGCGCGGGTCCGAGATGGGTGTCTGAAGCAGCTGAATGAAGCCGCTGGTGTCGACGGAGAGAAGTTAAGGAAGAAGTGGATGCGAGGCCGGAGCAGTGCGATCACGAACGGAATTGGGCGACATTGCCGAGGATCTCCAATTGCAAGCTGTTTGATTGGCCAGGCGCATGCCAGCAGCTCGTCATACAGCCGAATTGGCGGACCGGGTACTTTGTCCAAGGTACCTACTGTGCCCGTGCTGAGGACTAAAGCGGAAGGCACGAAGTATTCTTGACTTCGCAAAAATGTCATCCCGCTGGTCCCTGCGTCCACGAATCTGATTGGCCCGTCAGCCTCCAATTTGTAGCGCATCGTGAAAATTTCCAACTGCTGAGCTTCGCGTGTAAACGAAGTGCAGCTTCCGCACGCGCTCAACCGCCCTTGTCAACGAGGAGTAGCCCAGATAGCGACGACCCATTCGTCCGCGATTGGGCATCGAGCCCTCTTCGAGCATGGCCCCTCAAGCGGTGCAGGGGCTTTATCGAGCAACATGCCGTGCCAGGAAACCGACTTGGTCGCTCTTCGAACTTCATCGGGGACGCGCCATCTCGCAATCTTGGCTCAGGAAGGTCGCCGACGGCGAAGCGCGCTGGAAGGAGCAGGCGGAAAAAATAAAGAACGGCGAGGCGCGCCATGTGTGGGATGAGCTTGAGGAGCGAGGCTTCATCAAGGATGTCGCCGGGTGAGTGTCGCCGTACCGCCTCCCTTAGACCACTCTCTGACGCCCGCGACGACGCATCAAGCACCCCCCAAAATATCCGCGAACTTATGCGTGTAAAGCGAATAGGCGCCTATGCCGGAGTGGACCCGACCGCCGACTCGCTACACCTCGGACACCTCCTCCCCCTCATGGCCCTGTTCTGGCTGTGGTTTTACGGCCATCCGGTTGTGACGCTGATCGGTGGATCGACGGCTCGAATTGGCGACCCCAGCGGCCGCGAGACGACTCGCGAGATCATGTCCAATGCCGACATCTCCAAGAACATTACCAAGGTGCACTACCAGCTTATGAGGCTGTGGCAGAACGTGAAGCACCTCAGGAGCAAGTACGAGTTTGAAGACGACTGGGCTGCCAAGCACCACGTCTTGAATAACAGCATGTGGTTGCAGGGACTGTCCGTCTATGATTTCACCAAGAGGATAGCAAGGCAGACAAGGATGGGCCCCATGCTGAGTCGAGATTCGTGAGTATCGTCGCTCCCGATTCGAGCCGAGTTCGCATGCTGATCCAGGAAACAGAGCTCAGGCGAGACTGAACGGGGGCTCGGGCATGTCCGTCAGCGAATTCATCTACCCGCTATTCCAGGGTTGGGACTTCTGGCACCTGTACAACAAGCTCGGCGTGCAGATGCAAGTCGGCGGCTCCGACCAGTACGGCAACATCGTCGCCGGCCTCGACGCCGTGAGGACTATCAGAGAGTCCGAGGAAGCCCCCGACCAAAAAATACCTTCAGGATTCCATCACGATCCGATAGGGTTTACCGTTCCGTTGCTGACGGATTCGGCCGGAAATAAGTTCGGCAAGAGTGAAGGAAACGCTATATGGCTCGACGAGTTCAAGACGTCACCATTTGATCTGTACGGCTACTTCATGCGCCGACCAGATGACGAAATGGAAAAGATGCTCAAGCTCTTCACCTTCCTCCCACTCGACAAGATCCACGAGCTCCTGCGTGAGCACAACCTGGACCAGTCCAAGAGGGTTGCGCAGCATACGCTGGCCTTCGAGGTCCTGTCCCTCGTATGTGGCCCTGACAGGGCGCTGCAAGAGGCGCAGCAACACAAAATGATATTCGGTGGACAGCCCCCCGCCACCATCAACATTAAGGAACGGTCACCGGACGGCCCCTTCGACTGCAACACGGCGCCGCGAAGCGACATGACGCTCCCTCGCTCCGTCATGGAACTCGCGCCTGCCAAGCTCCTCGTCGCGACCAGCCTGGCCGCGAGCACCACCCAGGCACAGCAAATTGTCAAGGATCAGGGCGCCTACGTGGCGGCTCAACCCGGACAAAGTCGAGGTCTCATGCCGGGCAGCCTCAACTGGACGCCCGTAAAGATGTGGTTCCCGGGAGAGACAAAGAAGTTTCTCATCGATGACCGCCTCCTCATCCTGCGAAAGGGAAAGCACAACGTCCGTATCGTCGAGCTGGTCTCTGACGAGGAGTGGAAAGAGAGCGGCAAAATCTACCCAGGCCAGCCGTACACGGGTGCTGTGAGGCGAGTCCGGGAAGAACTGAAGAAGGAGTTGGAAGAGAAGGGAGCGGAGCTGTCGCCTAAGATGACCAAAAAGGAGGTGCGAAGGAGGGTGTCGGAACTGCAGTCCGTGTCGGTGGCCAACAACCCGCATATCCAGCTGCCGAACAAATCAGAGGTGCGCGACAGGCTGAAAAAGGGGGGCTTTGACGCCCCGTGGATGCAGCGTGGGCGAGTCGCTGGGAGAAAGAGGCCGTAGCGAGGCCGGGCCGCATCGCTGTGCTTGCCGCCCCTCGACCGGTCTGTTTTCACAATAGCCTCTCCCCTTCTGTGTAGGAGAGCAGGCATGGAGAAAGTGTAACAAAGTGTAACAAGTAGCGCCTCGGGGTCTCCGGGGCATCACGAGATAGATTGGACGGATGCTGGCTGTAGACAACATGATAGCACGCCCCTCGGCACCTGGCGACGGTGGACTGCAGTATCTCGCTGGGAAAGATGTGGAAGAGCAGTCGAGCCTGGACTCTGTCTGGCCTTTTGCAGCCTCGTCATCGATAAAGGACGGTCAGATCGCCCTTGGGAACAGGAAGAGCCTTGAGCTTCTCCATGATCTCGCCGTCGGTCAGGTTCCTCTCGGTGATGATCTGGTCGAAATGGTGATTGCCATCGGTGTAGCGTTGCAGCGAATCTCCGCCGGCAACGGGGCGGCTCTGGCCGGTGGCGAGGGCGGCGAGGTACTGCTTGGACATGACGTACTTGTGGACGCGGTAGAGGCAGCCCTTGATGACGCCGAACTGGACTAGGCGGCGGACATCGACGTGGGTCAGGACGTCGAAGCCGTTTTCGTTGCTCGTCATGATCCACTCCTTGACGCTCTTGCCCTGGGAGAAGGAGACCATGAGCTTGATGAGGTGGTAGTTGGCGACGCGGGCGCGGCCGTGGGAGACATAGCCGGCACACTCGTCGACCATGCCGTCGACGTTGCGGACGAAGTCGTGGATGCCGGGGCGGGGCGCGTAGCACGAGGCGAAGAAGAACATGTCGAGGAGGAGGATGGTGTCGTAGTAGAGCAGGTGGCGGAGGGCCGTCTTGGCCAGGTCGAGCGAGACGGAGGCCTCGTGGGCGATGCGCCGGACGTCGGAGACGCCGTCGATCTTGGCGACGACCTTTTGGAGCGTCAGGTCCCAGGTGGGATCGACGATTTCGGAGAACTTGGTCTTGGCGACGGGGACGTGCCAGCCCTGGACGGCCGGGGGGATGGGGTGGTGGGGGAAGAGCTTCATGTTGACGGTGTTTGCGTCGTCTGAGCGACAGAAAGAGAGAGAAAGCAGCAGGCGCAGAGACGCGTGAGCCCAAAGGTTTTCTCGAGAGCAGGAGGGGAGAGGAGAGGAGAGGGGAAAGGGGGGGTAGGGGAACAGGACTGACCGACCGGGATCATGCACTCGCCGTAGTTGTTGAGGTCCTCCTTCACGATCTCCAGGAGACTCTCGATGGGCCGGCGGGCACGGCCGTCGCGGCCGTCGCGGCACTCGCCCTGGCTGAGGTACTCGTTCTGCTTCTCCATCTCGGAGAAGGTGGTGGCGAGGCAGCGGACGACGCGCTCGTAGGGCGTCTGGTCGACGTCGGCGTCGACCAGGAGGCCGAAGTTGAAGATGAACTCATTGCGCAGGTACTTAGCGTGCGCGATGACGACCGGGTGGCCGAGGATGGTGTATTTGCCGTCGGGCGTGTTGATGGTCACGTAGCGGTTGCAAAAGGCCTGCCGCGGGATGATGTATTCCTGGAGGACGTCGAAGTCGACGACGGGCGGCCGCGCCGTGCCGTCCGACGGCGTCACGCAGCCGGGCGGGGACTGGGCCACGATCTTGGGGCCTGCGCGCCGGGCTTGAGAAGACTGACTCTGCCCGGCCTCGAAGAGAGAAGAGAGGGAAGAGAAGGAGAAGAAGAAGAGGGACGGGGGCGGTGGCTACCTTCTTGGGGGAAGAATCGAGCGTAGAAGATGCCTTGGATCATGATGGCGGTGGCATGCCTGGCGAGCGGGAAGCGAGTTTGCTGCTTTGGGAGTCGGATCCTCGCTTGCACACGGCTCGTTTGCCTTTCGATGCGTAGATCGGCAGAATCAAGGCCGCGAGAGCTTGAGTGGCGGCATCGTGCTGAGGATGAGAGTGGTGAGGCTCAAGCTTGATAAGGGCCCGGGCCCGATACAGAGTGAAGGACAGGGGAGGGGCGGGACGGTGGGGCTGGATATAAAGTAGACCTGACCCAAGAATACATGAGAGGCACATGAAGAGGCGGCAATTGGCGTACGTAAATCGGGTACCTCTGACTGCATCCAGGTACTCTAGCCTCGGCAGCTACCCGGTACTCATCGCCTTGTCGGATGGACTTCTTTAGGTGCCTACATATTGCACCTATAAAAGAGGGATTCAGACTCGGAGCATGGAGCAAATACATGATCATGGCAGAGGGTTGGGGCAGACGGCTCTCGAGGAAGCGGTGGGTGTTTCGGGGACCAGCGAGGTTCCGAAGTGAATGCGCATGCTATCGCAGGAACGCTGCCCGCCAAGTCGGCGGCTGTCGAGGCACACAGGACTCGCACGGCTGTTCCTGAAAAGCCGTGTAAGGTTAAGCTCGCTGGCCAGAGTCAGAACCGAAGCTTTGGTGCCGAGCTACTAATGAATAAGAATGTCGAGGCTGGCCTTGGAGCGCTAACAAGAGGGAGCCATCGGTGGGGGGGATCCGTCCGTGTAGCCTCTCATGATCGCTTCTGTCGTCATGGCGAGAGAGGCAGGTTACTTTGGTAGGTAATGTTCGGCGATTCGCCAGGGCAACTGGGCAAAAACCCATGTGGCCTGGCCAGCTGGTGCAGAGGCGCCCATCTACTAAATTGAGTACTCATCTCACCCTGCACTTAGTAATTTGCCCGGCTCGTGACATGGACCAAGCTTCTGCGGCTTGCTACCAGTTTCTACCGAGTCCCTCTTCGGCTTCCAGCTGCTGTCAGCCAGCGCGCGGTGGCCCCACGTCCAGCCAGGCCTGGCTAGAAGCTCGTATGTAGTTTCACCTTGGCCCGTGCGGGCTCATCCCTTGAAAGTCGAGTCTGTTCTTCTTGGCCTCTCTGCCTGACTGACTGACTGGCTTCAGCAGAGGTAAATGGGTTGCAGCGACGTGAGGCACAGCCCTTGAGAACTGAAAGTAAGTACCTGAGCAGGTACGGAGTAGGGAAGGGGGCCCGTTTTTTTTTGTTAGTCGCCTCGACAACTCCTCCTCTCCGGTGGAGGCTTCCTGCCGCCACAGCCTCTCTCCCACGAACCACCCTCCTTACTGGTGCTCCTAGCTTTTCCATCACCTCATCACCTCATCGCCTGGTCTCGCCTTTCCCCCGCCGCCCTTCCGCCTCATCGGCCGCCTCATCAGGCCTCGTGCCAGAGTCATCGTCGTCTTGCATCGCATTTTGACTCGAATAGCCGACTCTCCATCCTGCCGCCGCCCCTCTACCCGGCTTCCGCCTTCCCGCGCCTCGGCGACGATTGCCTCCGACTTTGCCGCACCGACCGCCACCTCGCGATCCACCCGCAGCTGCACGCGTGTCGACCATGGCGGACAACGCCGAGGCCGGCGCCGACGCCCAAATCACCTTCAAGGTCAAGACGTCGTCGGACAGCACGCACACCATGACCATGGCCGAGTCGGCCACAGTCCTCGAGCTCAAGACCAAACTGTCGGGCCAGGACCTGGAGAACATCCCCGTCGAGCGGCAACGCCTCATCTACTCGGGCCGCGTCATGAAGAACGACGACACGCTGGCCTCGTACAAGATCAAGCCCAACAACACCATCCACATGGTCAAGAGCGCGGCCAGTAACCCCTCGCAACCCGCCTCCACCTCGACCCCGACCCCGCAGGCCATCCCCTCCAACATGGCCTCGGGCACCGCCAACAACCCCCTGGCTGGCCTCACCGGCGCTCGCTATGCCGGCCACCAGGTCAATCTTCCGGGCATGGAAATGTTCGGCCCCGACGGCGGCGTGAGCCTTCCTTGACTCGGGCCCTGCTGCCTCTCCTGTGCTGACGACTTGTGCTACAGATGGGCCCCCCCATGGACGAGGAGCGCCTGCAGCACATGATGGCTGACCCCAACATCCAACAGGCCATGCGCGAGGCCCTCAACAATCCCGACTTCGTCAACATGCTCATCGACTCGAACCCCATGCTGCGGAACATGCCTGGCGCCCGAGAGTTCATCACCTCCCCCGGCGTGCAACAGATGATGAGCAACCCCAATATGATACGGGACGCCATGAGGTTACAGCGCATGATGGGAGGTGGTGATGCCGCCTTTCCGGCTCCGGGCGCGACCGACACAACGCCCGCAGGCGGTGCGGCGACCGACGGAAGCGCCAACCCAGGGACCAACGACAACCAGCAGAACCCGCTCATGAACCCCTTTATGATGCCGGGCTTGATGGGCGCGGGCGCGGGTGCAGGGGCTGGGCCCGGAGGCGAAGGAGCCATCAATATGAGACAGATGCTCCAGGCCCTCGGAGCCATGGGCGCCGCCAACCCGTTTGCGCCTCCATCGACGGCCGCCGGTGCCACGCCCGGTCAGGAGTCGCGGCAAGGCCAGGGAGGGCCGCCGACCGAAGGGACCACGGCGTCACAGCAGGGCCAGGACCAGCAGGCGGCGAACCCCTTCGCCGCCTTGTTCCCGCCGCAAGGTGGCGCCCAGGCTGGCAATCCGTTCGCAATGAACCCCGAAATGATGAACCAGATGATGCAGATGCTGGGAGGTGCTGGCGCGCCGGCGCCCGCCGATAATCGCCCGCCCGAGGAGCGCTACGCCGAGCAGCTGCGGCAGCTCAACGACATGGGCTTCTACGACTTTGACCGGAACGTGGCCGCTCTTAGGCGGAGCGGAGGAAGCGTCCAGGGCGCCATCGAACACCTGCTTAGTTCGACGGACTAAGAATGAAGGCGGGAACGATGTGAGGCGCGCGGGGGGAAGACGCGGCATACACTGAATCCTTTGCGCAGACTGGAAAGGCCCCGGACGATGACGACTCGGCGCACTTGTGCCAGCGAGCCTGGTCGGCATACTTCGGAGGAGGTAATCAGCGGGGGACTGACTTGGAACTACCTTTTGCATGTCAAATACGATGCCATTCCATAACTGCGACGCGGCGGTTGCGACTCGGTCAATTAGAGACATGTCGGCCTTGACGTCACCGGGATTAAAGCGCGCCTCACCACGACGCTGACGGGGGGGGGGGGGAATTGGATCTGCTGCCGGCAAGATTCGGAGAGGCCCGGGATGGCAGCCCGCGCCTCGTCGGCGGCACATTGGAGCGCTGACAGGAGAGACACGTGTACGAATACGAAGACTAGAGAGCGATTCAGACGATCAACACCGTTACTGGACTTGTCCTTCATCCAAGGCGATGGCGCGGCAAGGGGATCCTCGGCACCAGGCTTGCTGGCCACACGTGGAGGACTGATGCCATTCGCCGCGGCCCTTGGCGGCTGCGCACGTGTGCCGGTGCTACGCTGCTGGCGTGGCACTGGCGAGAATCAAAGGAATGAGATGAGATGGCTGCGTGATGGAGCAGTATCGCCTCTTCGCCTCAGCAACCCATGCATGCATGTATGGCTTGAGTCGCCCACGCCGTACGGCGTTGTGCCAGTGTCGAAGCGGGTGTTTGCTGACGAAAGGAAGACGTTGATTTTATTCGCTGATCGTTGTCGCGAGAGCGTGCGGTCGAGAGGATAAGGGACCCGTCCCGGGTTGTCTGCTCCATCAATGTCATGATCCGAAGCGAGCAAGAGACGGACGTATGACACAAGAGTCGGTGCGTCTGCCCTTCGCCTATGACCATTTTAGGGGCCCCCCCTTGCCACACTAAGAAGAAAAAAAAAGACGATCGTTCCAAGGCTGGCTTATGAAGGGACGCTTCATGTGGACGCAGAGGACTCCGGGGCCGTCGTCTTCCAATCAAACAGGCGGGAGAAACAAGCTTCACAGCTTGCAGGGAAAGAAGATGTCCGCCTGGAGCGGAAGATCCGAGAGCCCGCCGTCCCGTCCGGTCCGGTCCCGCGCGCGGCGGCTGTTAGGGCCGTCGCCTCTGTGCGCGACGAGAGGCATCTCGCGATCGAATCGCAACACGAGAGGCCCAAAAAGGCCGACGGACGAGCGCCCGTCACACGCCCTCTGTCCGTCTCGTCATCTTTCCCCGCACCAGTCTGCTTTTTTCCTCGACCCCCTTTTGCGACCGACGCCGGCCGTCGACGAAGACGTGGATGACGATGGAATGGGCTGGCGTCCAAGGCTTGGCCGGAAAGCTAGGTTGGACGACGCCTTGCTATAAGCGGACGGTGACGACTGGTCGCCGACTTGATCTGGCCGCCAGCCTCGGCCCTTGTTCACCCGTCCTTGTCTCCCAGTGGCCTTTTTTTTTTCTTTCCTCTTTTGCTCTCTCTGTCCCTTCGATCTGATTGATTCCTTGCTTGGCCGTGGAGACTGCCTGCCATTGGGTTGGCCTGGTCCCCGTCGATGCTGATCTGTGGGATCGGAGGAGAGCGGAGGGGGGGAGGGGCCGGGACAAAGAAGAGGCGGTAGTATATCAACTGGATATTGCCCCTCCGGGCGCCGCTCCGTCGTCTTCGCCCGCTCCCTCGCCCTGCCTCGTCTCTCCGTCCGGTGCCCCCTCCTCTCCCCCCCAAAAAAGAGACGACTCAGCCCCGATGCTTGCGGACGAGGCGTCCGTACCGCCAGACCGTTGAACAGTGGCCGCAAGTGAGCCCGATCTCGGTGCCGTCCTCTGCAGTCTGCCTTTGCTTCCCGACGTGGGACGTCCAGCCCCCCTCTCGCCCCCCTCCTCGCGGATCGAGAGAGAGCGTCGAAAAAAGTCGGCATGAGGCTTGGACTGAGGACATGTCTTGTCGCCGCTGCCGTCTTCGCCGGCCTCTGCGAGTGCTTCGACCATGAGTTCTTCATCCGGGCCACCGACACGTCTCCGCTTGCCGCGGCGCCGGCCAAGTATCCCGCCTGCTCCGTAAGGGCTCTTCTGCTTCCTCGACGGGGGGATTGCGTGTGTGTTGATGATGGCTTGTCTGCCCCTTGTCCAGCGCGACTGCCTGTCGCAGAAATTCGCGGCCTCGAGCTGCAATGACGCGGCATGCTTGTGTGGCAATCGGACCTTCGAGAAGGACCTCAAGGATTGCGTCATGCCTGTGTGCCCTATCTACGATTCCATGGGTATGTCCTCTCTTGCTCCTTGCTCACACTTCCGCGCGACGCCTTGTTTTTTTCTCTTTCTGTCATTCCATCTTGCTTGGCGTGTCGGTATCCAACCTCGCCTTTATTGTCTCTCTGAAAGTCCGCTTTGACACCGGGACGTGGTGAGGCTGACGGGAAGAAACCGACACTGCAGCCGTCAAGAACCTGACGGACAAGGCCTGCCACCGGCCTCGGCGGGACAAGAGCGGCAAGTTCTCGGCACTGAGCATCGCGCTGTGCTCCATCACGTACGTGCTGGTGGCGGTGCGGATCGTGTACAAGCAGTTCTTCGGGCACCGGCGGCGGCTGAGCGTCGACGACTGGATCATCATGGTGACGGTGGCCATCGGCATCCCCTGCACCGTCCTCAACGTGCACGGGCTGGCGGCCAACGGCATCGGCAAGGACGTCTGGACGCTGCAGCCGCAGACGGTCAGCAACTTCCAGCTCTACTTCTACGTGCTCGAGATCTTCTACGTCACCATGATGGCCCTCATCCGCGTCGCCCTCTGCTTCTTCTACCTGCACATCTTCCCGGGCGTCCGCATCCGGCGCGTGCTCTGGGGCACCGTCGTCTTCAACGCGCTCTTCGGCTTCGCCGCCGCCATCGCCACCATCTTCCAGTGCACGCCCATCCGCTACTTCTGGGTCATGTACAAGGAGCGCTTCCCGCGCGGCCACTGCATCAACATGAACGTCCTCGGCTGGGTCCACGGCGCGCTCAACATCGCCATCAACCTGTGGCTCATCTCCATCGCCCTGAACCAGGTGCGCAAGCTCGACCTCCACTGGAAGAAGAAGCTGAGCGTCAGCCTCATGTTCCTGACGGGCATCTTGTGAGTCGACCGCGAGAGAGAGAAAGAGAGAGAGAGGAGAAAGGGGGAAGAGAGAAAGGGAGAGACAGAGAGAATCGTTGGTCGTCTGTCGACGAAGCGAGCGACGTCGATGTCGGGGAGAACGCGCGATCGGCTGACCACATGGCGGCTCACAAACAGCGACACGGTCGTGTCCGTCCTGCGGCTTCATTCCCTCATCCACTTCGCCAACTCGTGGAACCCGACGTGGGACCAGTTCGGCGTCGCCTGGTGGTCCACCATCGAGATCGAGGTCGGCCTGCTCTGCACCTGCATGCCGACCCTGCGCATCATCCTCGTCCGCATGTTCCCCCGCCTGCTCGGCACCGACCGGAGCTCCAAGGAGTCGCCCAACCCGGGCTCCGACGCCAGCGGCGGCATCATGGTGCAGAAGCAGATCCGCGTCGACAGCGTCGACAACCACGCCGACCCCGACGCCGCCGCCCAGGACCGGGCCAAGCTGTGGGAGCTCGGCTCCGAAGGGGCTGCCGCCGAGGGACCCCACGCCGAGGCGTACTCGTAGCGAGGGGGGCCGGTCGGCCGCCACCGATGGTAATGAGTGAGGCATCGATCCTTGTCCGTGCGGCATGAGAAGAAAGCAGTGACTTCAGCTCCAGTTTTGGGGGCTCCGTTCCCGACGATGCTTTGGGGGAGGGGGTTCGGGGCCGAAATACTCGAACCCAGGAAGCGCTCAAGCAGCTGCAGCGACATCGGCTTTACGACCTGGGCTCGGATCTTGTCGGCCGTTTTTCTTTTTTCCGCCACTCGGCACAACCGACGTGACGCGAGAGAACCTGAGCAACCCTATCGGAACGAAGGTTGACGAGTTGGACGAATAGCCGGGCGTATGGTAGGAGGTTGGATCTGAAATGCTGGATGCGATCCGGCCGACGGGTCATTCCCGGGTGCCGTTTGCCGGAGGCACGCGAGGGCAGGGCCATGCCACGAGTATCATGAAAAAAAAAAAGTCCTTCAAGCGAGCTTCTATTGAATAAATAAACGATGGCAACAGGCCACTTTGATGCCTGTGGAATGTTCTTGCCTTCCTTTGCACCCTGCCGTGCGTGTCATCGGTGTCGGACGAGGGGCCGGACCATCCGCACCGCCCCACTCGCAACGGGCCGTGCTCGGTATCCGGCCAGGGCGGGGTTCGGGGCCGGGGTAGCCGGGCCGACCATTAGCCGCCCAGCCTCGGCACGGCCCCGCTTTTCCCCATCGTTGCCGGCCGGCCAATATGGGCCCTCCTGCCGCCAGGAAGCCGGCGCCGCGTCTTCACCACCAACTCTCATTCTCATTCCCTTCTCTCATTCGCCCTCCCCTCTGAATCTTGTTGCGCAATACCGTTCAACTGGCGAGCATCGCCCAACCCAACAGTGACCATGCGCGGCATAGCGATCGAGCAATACGTCAAGGTGAGACACGCCGCCGCCCGAACAGACCACCTGGCAATCGTCTCTGAACCTCGTCCAGAGCCCGGCGGAGCTCAAGGTGTCGGAGCTGCCTGAGCCGACGCCCAAGGAGGACGAGTACCTGATCCAGGTGCACGCCTCGGCCGCCAACTTCTTCGACATCCTGCAAGTCCAGGGCCGGTACCAGACGCAGCCGCGTACGTCCTCGCACCCAACCTTCCATATCTCCTCTCTCCCGTCTCTGGCCGCAACGCCCCCGATTCGTCGCCGCCATGCGAAGCTGACAACACGGAAAAAAAAACGGGCAGCATTTCCCTGGGTCGCGGGCGCCGAGTTCGCGGGCACGGTCGTGGCGGCGCCGCGCGGCAAGGCCAAGTACCGGCCGGGCGACCGCGTCTTCGGCGCGTCGCAGGGCGCCTTCGCGACGCGGCTGTGCGCCAAGGAGGCCGTGCTGCTGCCGGTGCCGGACGGCTGGTCCTTCGCCGAGGCGGCCGGCCTGTTCGTCACGGCGCCGACGAGCTACGGCGCGCTCGTCGTCCGGGCCCAGATCAAGGCCGGCGACCACGTGCTCGTCCATGCCGCGGCCGGGGGGGTCGGCCTGGCCGCGGTGCAAGGTAGGCAAACGTCCCGTCCGATGCCCTGCTCCTATGATCCTTGGCCGTATGTCTCTGCCGAGAGAGATGGCGAAGAAGACGGGGTTCTAAAGGCGGGAGAAACGGGGCAGGATGCTGACGAGAAGACCAAAACAAAAGTGGCCAAGGCGTTCGGCGCGACCGTGATCGCAACGGCCTCGACGCCGCGCAAGCTCGAGGTGGCGCGGGCCTTCGGCGCCGACCACGTCGTCTCCTACCGCGACGCCGACTGGCCGGAGCAGGTCAAGGCGCTGACGCCCGGGCGGCGCGGCGTCGACATCGTCTACGACCCGGTCGGGCTGGTCGACCGGTCGACCAAGTGTACGGCCTGGAACGGGCGGATCCTGATCGTCGGCTTCGCCGCCGGCGCCATCGAGAAGGTGGCCATGAACAAGGTCCTGCTCAAGAACATCTCGCTCGTCGGCATCTTCTGGGGCGCCTACGCCGCCAACGAGCGGGCCACCGTCCCCGTCGTCTGGGACGGCATCATGCGCCTCGTCGCCGAGGGCAAGTTCAGGGGCACCGTCTACGCCGACGAGGACTTCGTCGGCCTCGACAGGGTCAAGGACGCCCTCGTCGCCCTCGGCGCCCGCGAGACGTGGGGCAAGATCGTCGTCAAGATGCCGCCCGAGGGCGCGAGCCGGCTGTGACGGAGAGAGAGGCTGCGGTGCGTTTTGCCTGTACGATATAGAGCCTGCCGACGAGCTGAAATTCAAAGACGGCTGGGGGAGGGGGCGTGGAAGATGCGCAGCCATCGACAGAGAAGCTGTAGCTGGAGTGTCATGGCCTCTTCTAACGCTTTCCCAGACGTCTTCGACGACTTGAAGCCTTTCCATGTTGGTAGAGCCGCTGCTTTTGATCGTGGATGTTTTGTCTCGAGTGGCTTCATGAGACGAGGTTGGAACTCTTATAGATGCAGTTAAGTCGAAACACTGCATGTATTGGGATTATGTGATTGGCGCAAAGACTGGTGTACTGAAGCGTTTCTTTCTATAAGCGGAGAGCGCCATCTTACTTTTCCTCGGGTTACGCTTGTTTTAAAATCTTAAACTTGGCAATGCTACTGTATATGCCGAAGTGGTAAATGCAGAGTGGAGTTGGGCTGGGGTGATCTCTTATTGCATCTCTCGACCCTCTGCCCCTCGTGAACTCGAACCCGACGCCTGGATTCGAACCGAGAAACGACGGGGTTGTTGGCCAGAAAAATGGCCTCTAGCTAGTCGCAATATCCTCATAGATACATGTACGCTCAGTTTCGTGTTGTCAGTTGGACATGATGAAAAGCTCCACATCGCCTTGCCCCTTCACTTCAAGAGGGCCGGAGCGCGGTTCAGCTGTGACTCGTCATGCTCGACGGCTGATATGATGAGAGGAAGCGCTCCGGGAACGAGCCCGGCGGTTTCGAGTCCAGACATATCGGCACAGACGTGTCGAGTACGAGCTGCGAAGCAAAGCGGAGGACTAGACTGCACTCTTATAATGCAACCTCTCCGTCCCGACTTGCTGAAGCCAACGCAATCGACGCTGGAGAAACCGCTCATCACTGCTTTTAGTACAAGCACAATTCAGGTCATAATAATCCGGGGGGATCGCCTTTCACTCGATGCCATTCCCACAGTAACTCAACGCCTGAGCTCAGGGCGCCAAGCACGTTCGTCTCGATCTCGAATCTCCAACTCTGCTTCTCTGCCAGCACGGCCTTGCGAGTAACAAACATGAAGGAATCGAGATTCCCAAGAAAAGTCAATCTGACCAGTCCGTCCGTCTTCGTCTGCGGAACGGCAGTTGCCAACATGCTTCTCCAGCCGCCATCGACTTTACAGACCTCCTCCTCTGACTGACAGCCTCGAACCAAGTCCGGGGGCGAACGTTGAAGGCAACATCGACCCCCGGTGGCGAGCGTGACAAGAAAGGGGGAGTAGGGGCACGACGAGATGAGCCCCTCGGCACTCCTCGACTGAGCGACGGCTCCTCGTCTCACACACTCCTCAGCCAAATAGACGACTGCGAGACTTTTTCAACTGAGGCCGGCTTATACACGCAGGAGAGGACGGTCTGTTGCAACCAATTCGACCATTCCGGCAAATGAATTGCCACTATATTTCTGACAGGAGGCCATTTCCACTTAGATTCAGTACTGGGCCGACAAGTTCGGGTGATGAGCTTCGCTTGTGTTCGGCGTCACCGGTGTACAAGTCGGACTTCTTACTGCAATACCATGGAGATCTCTCCTGTCATCTGTTGATTGGTGACTCTGGAAAGGTGAAGCTGCATGTATCCTCGCTTCGCGGTGGAAATGACAGCCAAGAGCCATTGCTCCCGCCAGGAATGAACCCCACACGAAGCTCTCTCCGTCGGGTGCAAAGGTCTGGCTCCTCTCAGCACGTCGTAGAGAATCCACAGAGTCGTTCCGTTACACTCCACGGCCTGCATCTGTTGCGCGCAATCCCTCATCGCCATCAAGACCAAACTGGCCACGACGCCTTCCGGGCACAGCACACATACACATCCAGCCTAGAGCCCGAGTTCTCGAAGCTGAACAGGGTAGATGGCCGCTATCGTCGGTCATCTCCCAGGCCACGACAAAGACCGAGCACAAGCTCGCATCTACGCCGAGAAAGGAGCCAGGACGATGAGGGAGACGCAACTTCCTACCGCAATCTCAGAACAGAATGCGGACTAAGGATAACCGCGAGCTAGTGCCGGCAAGCCCAGCTAGCAGCCCACCCCCATATCTACACCATAGGTCCAGTTACTCTATCAGTAGCCAACACAACGTCAGCGTAAACGACTTTCTTAGAACTCTTGTAAGCGCGAGCGAGTGCTCCCGCAATATCACTACCTACCTATGCAGCGAAAAATAGCTACATGACTCTGCGAACCTCTCCTACGTAAAGAAGTAATTGAGCGTATGTAGCACCATTGCTACGGGCTACTACCATTCTCGTGCGCTTCATCTGCCTTTATTGCCTCTACCTGCGTCTTATCTCTCCCTGCCTCTCATGCCTTTGCCCGCCTTTGCCCACCTCTGCGTGCCTCTCCCTCTCCCCCTCTCGCGCCCATGCCCATCGTGCCCTCTGTGCCTCTTGTGCGTAATATCGATGCCTTCCATGCTTTTCTGTGCCTCTGCGTGGATGTGAGAGAAAGAAAAAAGGAGGGGAGAGGGGCAAGGGGCAGAGTGTAGAGGGTGTAGAGGACAGGCAGGACTTATACGTGTACGATAAGAACAAGGTTCCCGTAGGTCTGGATAATATTTATAGAGAGTGATCGAAATGAAGGTTAGTAAAGATTCATTTCGTTGCGATTTTCGACCTTTTTCAGGCAATATCATGAGGTGAACCTATATTCGGATGGTTCCTGTGTTCCGCCTAGAAGACCGGGCCATTCTTGCTTCGTACTCGCAATGCCTCTTGAAGCGGCTACGGAAAAGAGGTAATATTGTCTCGAGACAAGCGATATACGACAAAGGTAGGCAGTATCGTGTTAATCGCTCAACCTAGTGGTTGGGCCTATCTTGTTGCGTCGGGGTGGCCTGCTAGGTAGTCTGAGCCCTTGCTATACATCTTACACCCGCATGGCCTCTCGTTTGCCCATTATTCAGATTCGTCCAGCCAAGTTCAAAGCTGAGGTATATCGTAGTTCTACAAACGTAGTGATTCATGCCGTCGTTCCTCTTCATCAGTCATCCCCCACGGTCCACCCGGTCTACTGCCCCTGACGGGCGCCGGCCATCAGCTGGAACCTGGACAGGACGTCTTTATCCACGTTCACGGCCCACTGCTCCTCGAAGGCCGCCTCGCCTCCGACTCGAGATATCAGATCCTGCAGCCTGGGCAGAACGAAGCCGAAGGCGTGTACCGAATAGACGGGATCCTTTGCCCTGAACTCCCGCTCGGCCACCGACTTCGGCGTGTCGAATTCCGTATCCGGCATCTCGCTCCAGACGAGCACGTCCGCTCCGCCCGGCGATCCGTTGTGCAAATCCATGATGAGCGTGGTCCACATGTCCAAGTAGTCTTGGAGCTTCCCCAGGGCAAGGTCTTGCATGGGCGACGGAAGTTCGACGAGACGTGTGAGCCCGAGCAGGTACAGCTTCTGTCGCTCGATTTGATCGAAGCCGGAGGTATGGGCGAACCATTCGGAGGAAAGCCAGGCCCAGACCTGTTCGAGATCACCGGCAGAGGAGAGCATTTGCACGAAGAGATCCGGTCCCGAAAGGGCAAGCCGGGCGAGAATAGCGAAATAGTCGCCTTCGGTGAGGACATTGAGCTTACTGATCCTCCTGTTCGGCCCGGTCGTCTGCCGCGCTTCCGACGCATCCTTCAAGCTGGAGAGAATCTTGTTCAGCAAGCCAGTCGCCATCATGTCCTGGATGACGACGGACATGCCGTTGGCGCCCCCGAGCGCGGCGGCGGCCCGGATGAGATATTCGATGCAGACAGTGCCGTCTCGTACTTGCTCTCGACTTCTCGATTCCAACGTGCCCGACAGAGCGGCCAAGGTTGGGCGACGCAATTGGTCCTCCAGCATCGCCTCTGGGGCTATGATGATGTAAGACTCGATCACGCTCAGCGCCTGCGAAGCCGTCTCGGTTTGGTATTCTAACAGCGGAAGCGCCAGGCTCGCTAGGTTGATGACCTCTGGTGCGAGTGGGGCGTTGCTCTGCATCATGATGGCGTTCCACAGCTCCAGAGATTCGTCAATGAGGTGGAGGTGGAGGTCCGACCCGGGCCGTGCTGCCTCGGAAAGCAGCGGTATCATGAAGCCCTGGTATCGCTGAGCGCTGCTCCCCATGCTCAGGACAAGGGCTGCAAAGATGGCGATGACGGCCTGCTTGATCATGTACTCCTCCGCGCCCGAATTTTCCCACACTCCAGGCAGAGCAGACATCAGCTGATCGCCGAAGTCTGCTACCTTTTCCTCCATCCGGGTGACCAAGATTCGGACCGTTTCGAGGATGGCTAGCTTGGTCTCATCCACCTCGACGCTTTGGATGAGTTGTATGAGCTGGGTGAGGACGTCCGAGGCGTAGGGCAAGAACGTGTCGGTGTTGAAGTCGAGTTCGTCTGCGATCCACCGGAGCTGTCGAGCCGATGTGATCCGTACTACCAGGTCGTTGGTCTGGTCATTTGGATTGAGAAAGTGGTGGAAAATCTGGTACACCAAGGGTCGGCTGGCATCATCCGACAACTTAACCGGAGCCCATTGGCTGATGAGTATCGCGATCCTCCGCCGCAACACCTTGTAAAGCCCCCCCTGCTGCTGAGCATCATGCACGAGCGTGGATGCCAGCATGGCATCGAAGTCGAAGACTTGGTAGACGTGGGCAGCTGAGAGTCCCATGGCTGTATATACAGCCTCTTTCGTGGCAATCTCAGCCTGCGGGCCTTGTGCGGTCTGGAAGTACGCCAGCAAGGGAGGCACGAGGAGTTGCTTGTAGTTGGTGAGAAGGTCGAGAAACAGCCTCTCGGCACACGGTCGTACCTCCCACTCGTACGCATTGCCTTCGCTCTGTTCCTGCTGCTCCCACTCCTCGGGATCGTCTTCCCAGGCTTCGAGGTCTGACCTGCGGAAGACGAAGAGGTGGGTGATGATGCAGTTCACGATCTGGATGATGAGGTCGTCCTTGAGGAGCTCCACCTTGATCACCTCGCGGGCTCGCTCCTGCTGTGCCTTGATGTCGGGCGTACGATATTTGAATGTCGGAGCTGGCTTGAAGGCTATCCTCACGCAGGCTCGAAGGAGCAGGAGGCCCCGGAGCGCCAGCCTCTCCAACAAAGGGCCCTCCACCTTTGCCTTCGCGGTGCCCGCATCGGCAGAACCTTGCCGAATGCCGCCCGACTTGTCGAACACCTCAGCAAACTTGGAGACCAAGTCCCAATAGGCGTGAACAAGAGGCAACGAGTTTGGGAGGGTAGAAAAGCTGGCAGCATGCACCTCGGCCATGTCAACGTGGAGCTTGGTAAGCTGGAGGAGGTGCTTGCCGATCACATCCCGATACTCAACTGCGATGGCCGAGTCCTGATTCGCGAAAGTAAGAAGCTGGCCGAACTGGTTCTGCGAAGAAGACCAGAAGCTCTGGACGGTCTTGTCGCCGTGGGGCATATCGTAGCCGCTGATGACGAGTCGGCGTATTATCTTGAGCGAGAAGAGACTGTTGAGCATGGCCAGGTCGGTCTCCGCCTGGGTTTCTTGGCCACCGGTCAAGGACGCCATCCACGCCGACGATTTCGCGGTATAGATTTCGCTGAGGACGTAGACCATCTCGGGTGTGACTCGCTGCAGCGCCGTCTGAGACCGTCGGAGACGTGCCGTAGCAAGCTCCTTGGCGACTTGGAGGAGTAGTTGCAAGGTGCCACAGAGGTGATGCTGATTGTCGTCCTTGCAGGAACGCAGGAGCTCGATGATGCTTGGAATTGCATCGGGCCAGTCTCCCGGATAGTCGATCCTGACAATCTTGGCCACGGCCAGCGCATTGTGAAGCGCCAGGGTCTTGTCCTGCTCGTCGACGGTGCCCTGGAACAAGCGCGACCGGATCAGATTTCGCTCCTCCGCGGTGATCATGCCGGTCCTGAGTGGCGTGTAGGACCGCCAGTATTTCTCGATACCATTCTTGAACTGGATCACCGCTAGAAAGCGCACGTCTGTCGGGAGAGACTTGTCGAGGTAGACGGCCTGGGGTGGCACGGTTGTTAGGATGATGGACTCGGAGGGGAGGCAACGAGGGGGGAATGCCAAGGACAACAGAGAAGAACATACTTGCAGCGACGAGTAGTATCCCTGTTGCTGCTCCCAAGCCACGAGCTGCTGGCCGGCAGCCTGTCGCCTGGCATGATCGTGGGACGTGGCCGACTGCAGCGTACGGCAGAGGGCCTCGAAGGTCAGTGGGCTCGCTTCGCCAGGAACCTCGATAGCGAAGCTCATGTTGACTGACTGCCAGGCCCGGAACTGTGGGCGCGAGAGGCGTGTCCACGAATCACGAGCCTCAGCCTGCGCAGGAGACTGATCTGATCCCGCTGCTGCAGTCGTCGTTGTTGCAGAAGCTAGAAAATCGAGGGGATAATCGATAACAGCCGCAGCGGACAGGAGGCACCTCTGCCTGGAGGGGCACGGCGTACCGTTAAAGTACCTTACCAACACGCCAAAGCGAAGGAGGGTTCTGGACTTTTCGTATTCCAAACCTGTGAGGAACGGCTCAAAGGAAAAAGCCCTCGGAGAGCGGCTCTGCGACTGCTTTTTAGGCAGTATTCTTAAAAAAAAAAAAAGAGAGTAAGGACGATCATTACGAGATTGTGAGAGCGCATTTGTTCCATTGGTGTTTGTTCTAGCTGGACGTGCATCACGGCCGCCCAGCCACAGCAAGCTCAGCGAATAAGGGCGCCACCGTGGCGCCCCCCGTCCCTATCGGTAGTACCTCTCTATTGTACTGGCTCCTCAAACCGCGATGCTCCCATCGCCGACGTCCAAAGATTTTTGCGTTGGACGATTGCCATCGTCACGATGCGCCCGAAGACTGCCCGGTCGGTAGTCCGCGCCGTCTCACGCCCACCATGGACTTGCCCGGCGTGCCTGTCGCGGCAAAGCCACAGCCAGGCCGCGCCAAGCAAGAAAGTCGAGCCCCCCGACCACCGAAAGCTCGGGCAGCAACAGGAGCTCTTCATGACGTCCGCCTACAGCCCTGGCTCGCCGATACTGTTGCCCAACGGCACACGCGTCTTCAACCGGCTCGTCGACTTCCTGCGCAAGCAGTACGTCCGCTACGGCTTCCAGGAGGTCATCACGCCCCTTATCTACAAGAAGTCCCTGTGGGCCAAGTCAGGCCATCTGGAAAACTACGCCGACGACATGTACTCTGTGACTGGCAATGCCGGCGATGGCAAGGGTTGCTGCGACGGAGGCGACGCAGCGCCCGGGGAGGAGGTCGAGCAGGCCGAGGGAGACTATGGGCTGAAACCGATGAACTGCCCGGGACACTGCCTCATCTTCAAATCCAAGCTGCACAGCTACCGAGACCTTCCTGTCCGATACGCCGACTTCAGCCCTCTCCACAGAAATGAGGTCTCCGGATCGCTGTCCGGACTGACGCGCGTCCGGCGCTTCCACCAGGACGATGGCCACATATTCTGCCGACCGTGCCAGGTCGAGGAAGAGATCAGGAGGACGCTGGACTTTGTCAAGGTCGTTTATAACG
The DNA here is from genome assembly GCA_002591385.1 of Cordyceps sp. RAO-2017. Taxonomy (NCBI): domain Eukaryota; kingdom Fungi; phylum Ascomycota; class Sordariomycetes; order Hypocreales; family Cordycipitaceae; genus Cordyceps; species Cordyceps sp. RAO-2017. Next base: position 7,963 of record NJEV01000117.1, on the reverse strand, counting down.
TCCTGCGCCTCGGCGTGAGCTACCGCCTGGCCCTGTCGACCCGGCCGAAAGACCACTACATTGGGACCGAGGACGAGTGGGATCGAGCCGAGGACAGGCTGAAGCGGGCCTTGGAGGCATCGGGCATGGCGTGGAGCGTCAACGAAGGGGACGGAGCGTTCTACGGACCCAAGATCGACATCGTGCTCGAGGACTCAGACGGCAAGGAGCATCAGACGGCGACGATTCAGCTGGACTTCCAGCTGCCCAAGCGCTTCGAGCTCGAGTACCAAGCGCCGGCCCCCGAGCACGAGGCGAGAGGCGAGACGACCGAGGACCCGGCGCTCATCGCCGAATACGGCCCCGTGAGGCCCGTCATGATCCACCGAGCCGTCTTCGGCTCAGTGGAGCGACTGATGGCGCTGCTCATCGAATCCTACAACGGCAAGTGGCCATTCTGGCTAAACCCCAGGCAGGCCATTGTCTTGACTGTCAATACCAGCGACGAGGTCCTGGCATGGGCCCGGGAGGTACGTGACATACTGCTTGGAACCGCAATCGAGAGCCAGTCGAAGGCGTCCGAAGGCAGCCCCCCCACGACCCCGACCGGCTTTGCCGTAGACCTGGACTCGACGCCACGGTCATTGAGCTCTAAGATACGAGAGGCGCGGCTGCGGGGCTACGGCCAAGTACTCGTAGTGGGCGAGAACGACGTCAAGAGCAAGCAGGTCAGCCTGGGAAGCGAAAGGATGAGTCCCGCCGAGATGCGCGAAAGGATGCGGGTCTTGACAGACGCGTTCCAGTAATCATCGATTCGGACATGCCTTGGGGGACACAAGCTAGAAGCTGGCCCTGCTCGCTGTATGACATGATGCGGCGCAAAGTGAAGGAGCCCTCCCCGCCATGCCTTGATGATTGAGCGGCAAATAAAGGCCCGCAACCGCTGACATGCTACCGTCTCTACATCTGATTGCCGTGTTCTTTGTATCGCTGTGTCTCGTCACCAGCCTGGGTTAGGACAAGATGACCAGCCACAAGCCGTCGACCGGCGTTCTCACCTAGAACACGGCGACCGCGTCGCGGATCTGCCGACCTGGCCGACTGGGGCGTGTCAGACGGCGATGGATGATGAATCCCGTCTAGGTGGCGCAAGGAGCCAGAAGAGCAGGCATTGGCTCAGCCCCTTCCGCTCCCGCTCCCGCCTCCGGGGTTGTCATTCTGGTCCTTGACGGCTCTGAGCGCCCAATGTCAGGTCAGCGCGTCCGGGGTCAGAGGTGGATGCGGCACACTTTTTGAGCTCCTCGTCGACGTGACCGCCCGCATTTTCGATGCGCTCGATCATGGCCCGGCGCTCCTCCAGCTGCTGGCGCATGAATTCGACGGTGCGCTTGAGCACGAGGCCCTCGGAGCGCCCTTGGCCCTCGAGGCCCGGCACGAGCTCCGTCAGACGGTCGAAGCCTTCACGAATCGCCTGGCGTCGCTTCTGTTCTGCATCACCGACGCGTCAGTGCGCGGGCGGGGCCGAGGACCCGGTCGCCGACCAGAGACGCGAAGAGAGCGGGCACGGGGCCAGGGGCTGGACTGTCGGGAGGGAGTGTTCGCTTTACCGGAGGCGATGTGGTTCTGCTTCTTCTCTTCCTCGGTGAGCCGCGGCTTTTCGTCCGGAGCCGGGGGAGCGCCGTCGCCGGGAGGTGTCGAGTTATTAAGATTATAATTAGGATTAATGTTGCCGGAAGACGACATGATGGCTTCGGGCGTATGCTTTCTCTTGGAGCTGCTACCTGGGGCGACCAAAGATCAGATGAACAAGCGAGGATGGGGATGAGGCATGGTGGGATGCGTCGACGAGGAAAAAGAACGAGATTCACATGCCTGCGGCCTTCCCTGACCCTGGATTGTGTACAATGTACCTACCCAAAGAGGTACTGGAGTCTGGAGCCCTGGGCTCCTCAGTCCCTGCATTGGCGCACCTCCTCCTTCGCACTGTCCTGTTGTTCCTGCAGCTCGTCCGGAGCCTCGGAGCCTCGTCACTGCTCGTCAGCCCGCGCAAGCATTGCCTGAAGCAGGCGCGGCTGCCAATCGCGTAATGATGCCACTCAACTCAAGGTATGTCAGCTCGGCACGGGCTAGAAAAGAGCGACGACTCACGGGGGCCGCATCTTCTGACATGCAGGTCGACAGGTCGCTGAGAGACCGCTCTGAGGGTTGTTGCTATGCAGGCCTAGGTATTGGAGCACTAGCCCAAGGCAGCAGCAGTCCTTGCGTGATCACGCACTTGAGCATTACCGATACTACTTCCCACTCGATGCACAGCAGCCGAGGTCCCAGCGTGACCTATGTATGTACGTTGGCATGTAGTCAAACGCCGCCGCCTTTTGTAGACAGGGAGGTTTGCCTGTGCCATCTACCCATCTAACAGGTATAGAAGCCGAGCATACCAGACAGGCAGGTAAACAAGGTACGTCACTTGCATGGGTGTAGAGCAGATACCTATACGATCAAGCGAGAGGATCCCGAGTAGCAGCTGTCTTTTAGACACGTATAGAGAAAACAAAAGCCAAGAGTGAGCATCTGCTTGCTCGCAGCTTTAAAGCGAAAAGCCGGGGCCCGCCGGCACATCAGGAGCGCCATGTCAAAGCTGCCCAGCCATACGCCATCAACGATCGATCAGTCGTCTTCGCCAGATAGCGCTTCTTCGAAGTCGTCTGCGTCCTGCTGGAATATCACCTTCTCGGCCATGGACAAGCACTGCCTGACGGGCAACCCGACCACGTTGTCCACGCTGCCCTCGATCTTGCGCACCAGGAGCATGCCGCCGATGCCCTGGATGGCATAGCCGCCGGCCTTGTCCACGCCCTCTCTGGTCTTGACGTATGCCTCGATCACGTCGTCCGGCAGCCCATTGTGCTCGCCCCAAAAGTAGACCTTCGTTTCCTCCGTGTGGCCGGTGATGCTGTAGCCGGGATGCCGCGCATCTTCTCGGGGCGCGAGGACGGAGATGGCGGTCAGCACCCGGTGCATCTCGGTATCCCGCATGTGCTTCAACATCCGTATGTGGTCGGCTTCGCTCCGCGGCTTTTCCAGGATGCGCCCGTCGCGCGTCACGATGACCGTGTCGGCCGCGATGACGAGGTCGGGGTCGGGTATCGACGCCAGGTGAGTCTCCAGACACGAGGTATACACATCTAGACATTTTCGACGCGCAGTTTCGGCCACGTACTCCCAGGGGCCGTAGGCACCCTTGTCGAGATCTTCCGGCTTGGTCGACGGCGTGATCTCCAGGTTCGTCAATCCCATCTGCGACGACACCATGTCAGTGCGGCCCGGCTCCCTCGACGGACGGCACATTCCAGCCACTCCTTACCTGCTGCAGCAGAGCCTTCCGCCGGGGCGAGGCTGAGGCGAGAACGACTCGTTTCGAGTTGAGATGCTTGAGTATGGGAATGTCGAGAGGCTGTCCCGGCCGGCGGAGCGGGCCACTCGCACGGGGTCCGGCCCCGTGCTCGGCCGAGGTCGCAGAGTAGTCCGGAGGAGGGATCTTGGAGTCGGACATGGTGAGTCGGCAGGAAAGGGGATTTGCGGAGGCTGCGATGACGGCTTGAAGCGCCTCGTGGGCAAGTCATTGCCGGACATTGCTTGCGCAGACGGTACCTGGAAGCTACATGCTAAATACCTATCCGCCGATCGCGGAAATGGCACCGCTGAGTACCTACCTACCTACCCACCAAAGACCTCCAGGTGTAGATGCTATCTACTCCAGGTAGCTCACAAATAGAATCAACGGCAATTCACGAATATCCATAGCCATATTCTCCGAAGCGTGACAGATGAGAACCGGTTTCCCTTCCGTTCCGTCTAATACCGAGTTTCTCTTCGAGATCACAACGCCCTTCGTGGTGGCATCAGGATACGATGGAAAGGGAGGCCGGAGATGCGGATCAAAGGTCGCAAGTATCGCTCATGTATCGCGCTGTACTTGATAGCGGAGAGCACCAGCCGATACGCACTGACAGCTGGGAGTTAGTATAACGCTGCAAAACCCCTCGACGGGCGAAAGTGAACGTGCCACTCTCGAAAACGGCTCGATGAGAAGGCTTGGCTCAGACATGCTTCTAAAATGCATCAATACTTGCAAGCCATCATTACTCCTGCTTTGCAGCAAACACGGGCAACCGAGTGACCGCCAGGACTTGTGCCACCAAGACTCGCTACCTACCTGTAGTACCTCTCCTCTGTCTGCCTTGTGGCCTTACAGTTCCGAATCAGGAATAGACCCGCAACCCCCCCCGTCCGCTCCATGTACGTACCAGGCCATCGTAGTTCCACTCGAAAATGCTGAACGCTGCAACTTACCAGAAACCGCCCTGGTCGCCGCCTCAAAAGCAGTTCTGCTGAAAGGCGCGGCGCGGCCTCTTGGAACTCGCCGAGCGTCTGTGGCTGCCGATCCGGCCCTCGCCCCGACTCCTGGGCCCGGTCCTCCGCACTCTCTCGCTCCCTCCGACGGATGGCCCAGCGGCGCGGCCGCCTGCACCAACGCGACCGATTCCTCAACCCCCCCCCTCGCTCTCAGCACGCGTCAATCATCACTCACCTGTCGCCGCTTCGCATTTGCGACAGCCAAGCAGACGAGCCATTGCGCTTCAACCAAGCTGTCGCGTCACCCGAGGGCTCCTAGCACGTGATGCGCGAGAGCTCGCGATTCCGGCTGTTAGCTTCATGATGGAATCCAAACGCAAAGCAAACGGTGCTTCCGCCGCCGACGCAGACGACCGCGCCTCCAAGCGACGCAAGCTGGCGGTAAGCCCCTTCTGCAGTCTGCTAGACGCACCAACCCTGTTTCTTGGCACTCACTGACCGGCCGCGCGAGCAGGAGTTCGACCTCTCCAAGGGCGAGACGCGCGAATCGACGACTGCATATGGCTTCAACTTCTTGGAGCAGATCCGTCGCACGGCGGATAAAAGGTATGTGATTCTTTACCAGTCGACTCGCAGAGACGGAGCGGCCTTCTGACTCGGTTTACCTGAAGTGGACGATTGGTTGCGACCTACTTCGAAAAACTCCTCCCCCGAGAAGGAAACGAAGAATACTACAAGCGGACGCGAATGCCCGTCTCGCTCGAAACTGCCGAGGAGAAGCTCCAAAAGGGCGAATTCCAGACTCTAGCGGAGCTCGAAAGCTACTTTAAGAGGATGATTGCTAACGCCAAGGAATTCTACCCGCGGTCCTCTCCCGTCTACGACGACGCCGAGCGTGTGCGCAAGGCTTTGAGCAACTACATGACCAAGCGAAATCCGGCGTACGGAACCCGAGGATATCAGGCTCAGCCGACCCCGCTGCCCCCCGAAGAAGACGAGGAAGAAGAAGGCGAGGAGGAAGAGGGAGGCGAGGAAGCCGAGGACACCAAGGACGACGAAGCAGCCAAGGAACCCAAGAGCGATGAAGAATCCAAGGAAGCCAAGGGTGAAAAAGAAACCAAGGAAACCGAGGAAACAGAGGAGACTGAGGAAAACAAGGAAGCCGAGAAACCTCAGGAAAATCAGGAAACAAAGAAGACTGAGGGGACTGAGCAGACCGAGGAAGCAGAGGAAACAGAGGAAACAAAGGAAGCAAAGGAAACTGAGGAGGCCGAAGCGGCCGAAGCGGCCGAAGAAGCCAAAGGGGCCGAAAAGGTCGAAGAAACCCAGGAAGCTGAACAAGGCAGCGGGAAGGACGCGAAAGGAGAAGATGAGGTGCAGCCCGAGCCCAAGGCGCAGCCTGGGGCTTCCGACGGTGGCGAGGAGGAGGTGAAGAAGGCAGTCAGCCGAAGCTCGAGACGGCGCTCCATTGTGTTGAAGCGGAGGGAGTCCGGCCGGCTTTCCAAAAACTCGGCCGCTCAACCTCAGGCCAGTCCGCCGCAACCCGCGCCGCAGCCCTCACCGCAACCCGCACCGCAACCCACGCCGCCCACTCAGCCTGACCACCAGTACGAGAACGTCCAGTACAAGGACTTGACGTTCCAGCAAGCCCAGGAGAAGATCGTCGAGGAACTCCTCCGTTATAACGAACCAGAGTAAGACATCTCCACGCTCGCGTCGCTTCTGTCCCGCGACGGTCATCCTCGCTTTCTTTCTAACCTAGCCGCAGGTACGAAGGATACTTCGAGCCCTTTCACAACCTGCCACCCCGATCCTTGCGGGACTACTACAGGGTTGTGTCGGATCCGCTGTCACTCAAGAAACTCCAGAAGATGGTCAAGGGAGTTCACGGTCGTGGCGACAACAGCGGTACGAGCGACTTCAAGAGCTGGGGCGCATTCGAGGAGAAGTCCAAGCTGTTGTGGACCAATGCGTACTACTACAACGAGGAGGGCAGCGAGATCTACGAGCTGGCTCAGGAGCTAGAGGTGAGGAGCCGGCAGTGTGCTCAGCAGCCCATCATCGCATGCTCACATCTCTCTAGAAAGCATTCTACGAGCAGCTCAAGAAGGCGCAGGCTGTTGTACAGGAGCCCTCGCAGCCCAAGATCAAACTCAAGGTCGGCCAGGCCGCGGAAGCGCCGAGCTCGTCCAAGAAGATCACCATCCACGTCGGCGGCCGGGGAGGCTCTACCGACTCCGCCACCCCACACGTGGCGCCGCCGACCAACCCTCCGGCTGCCGCGGTCAACGGCGCGACGCGAACCTCTGGTCGCCTGGAAGCAGCGCGCAGCGTCTCCGCGTCGGCGTCGTTATCGGCACTGGCGCCTTCGCCCAGTCCCTCCACGCGGGGCGGCCTGAAGACGGAGGACACGGTCCGCATATCCCCCGCGGTCGCCACACCGACTCCGGTCCCGGTCCCGGCCCCGGCCGAAGCGCCCGGGCCTGCGCGACCGCCGCCCCTGGCCATCCAGCCCCGACCGGTCGAGGGAACCCCGCTGGCCAATGGCTACACGGAACCCAAGCGACTCCGCAGGGCGGGCAAAGGTGAGCTGCCGCACGCCTCGTGCAGGTCGATGCGTCACCATGCTGATCCGGTGGCGTGCGTAGGGGTCGACGACGCTCTCATTTCGCGGCTGCGCGTGCAGGTGCATCCGAGCATGCAGGCCGAGCATCCCAACGTACTCACGCTCCTGCCGCATCCGCGGGAGCTGCAGCAATCGGCCACGGTCAGCCTGCCGGCGCAGCTCCACCGCGTCTTCGTCGTGCTCAAGCTCCCGGACTTCCTCTTCAACCGGCAGTACAGCCTCTGGGTCCTGATCAACGCCCAGCCGCTCAAGCCGTGCATGCACCCGCTGCCGAACCAGCTGCCGCAGGAGCGGGCCTTTGAGGTGGCGCTGCGGCCCGGTGTCAACGCCATCGAGGCGCATCTCATCGCCGCCGTGCCGCGCAGCGAGCGCCGGCCCGGCGAGTCCGAGGTTGAGCTCGAGGTCTTCACCGTCTTCGTGAACCTCATGAAGCCTTGACCGCCCAAGCTCTTCCTCCCCTCTCCCCCTTCCTTGCCGCCCGCCAGCCGTGGCTTGCAGATTGGATCGGATGCGCTGTTCTCCCCCCCCCTACCCCCCTCATTTCCTCTCCTTTTTTTTCTCCCCTGCCCTCGCCCTTCGTCTCACAGCTTTTGCCGCCCGCCTCGCTCCAGGGAGGTTGTCACGGATGGAACGGGGCAGGAGAAGGGCGTGAGGGCGAGTCCTGAGATCTGGATTCGAGTCGGGGCGTTTTCTCTCTTTCTTTTTTCTTTTTTCATATGGCTAGGCTAGCCCCCGTGGCTGAGGGGAATGAACGCGTCGGGGACGCCTGGTCTCTGCGAGCGATCGTGTATGCCCTCCGGCGCAACCAGACGTGCTGTTACCCGTACGGAAACTTCACGAATCCTTTCGAGCAAGCTGCCCAGCTCCCGGTGACTGGTTCTGGCCAGAAATGCCAGGGGTCTCGTGCATGTGTCCGTAGAGAACGCTCCCATGATTCACAACGCCAGACCATGCTTCTCAGCCGATGGAGAGACAAAGAAAGGGAGGGGGGGTATATACAGA
>NJEV01000116.1:0-36179 GCA_002591385.1 Cordyceps sp. RAO-2017 | reverse complement strand
AGCAGCCGAGACCGCAGAAATAGTCACGTCGATTGGAAATCCCGATCTGCCCTTCAATCTCGAACCGGAGCTCCGGCCCCGGTTCTCAGGGCTCGGCTTCACGGCCTCGGTCACGTTCACCGACCGCATGTACCGCGACCGGCTTCCACGGCCTGCAGGGGCGGGCAGCGGCACATTCGAGTCCCCCTCCCCCCCCCCCCCGGGGTCGAGAAGCATTCTCAGGGAGACGGGACATCAAGAGAGGCGGTCATCGGGCTGCGTCACGAGTCGTCGGAGGCGGGTATAATAGCGGCGGTACGTACCCACGCGCCTCGGGAATTTTCTCGACTAGGCCGTGCGCCCCGCATGCGGGGGCCCGGGTCGACTACATTGCCTATTTGGGACATGCCGCCTCTCCCCTCACCTTGAGAGTCCAAGGGCACGAAGGGGGACGGATCTTGTTGGCTCTGGCGAGGGGCGCATCGTGACCAGGCTGGCGCGGGGGGCACATGGATGGGCTTCCTGCCGCTCCTGCAGCCTTGCCGTGCGCGGGCGAGTCCATCACGTCGTCGCATCGGCGCGGCCTGAGTCAATTCGGGGCTCCACCGGCCCTGGCTCCACGGATAGCTGAAACAGCCGAGTCGGGACCTCGAGCTTGCTTCTCGGCTCCCGCACGTATAAATACCGCGGAAGACGACGGACGGGACGACAAGACCATCATCAGCAAGACCGGCGATAGTAGCAGCAGCAGTAGCAGACTAGCTCGGCGTCCGTGGCTCTGAGCTCTGTCTACAGCGCGTTCCATCCGTCGTCGTCGTCTCAGCCGCCCGCGCGGGGCTGACTCAGCCGCCATGCACATCCATCTCGACTGTGCTGCTGAGGAGAAGCAGGAGCGGGACAACGACGACAGGCAGCAGAAGGACAACGACGGCAAGGTGTCGCAGGACAACGACGGCAAGGTGTCGCAGGACAACGACGGCAAGCTGCAGCAGGACAACGACGGCAAGCTGCAGCAGGACAACGACGACAGGCAGCAGGACAGGATGGCCGCCACCGACGACATCGTCGTCACCGACTCGCCGTCGACGCCCTTCGTCGGCGGCCGCAAGGGCGTCGACAAGTACCGCTTCACCATCCTCACCGACGGCCTCTTCCGCTACGAATGGGCCCCGGACGGCGAGTTCGAGGACCGGCCCTCGTCCTTCGCCGCCAACCGCGCGCAGGCCGTGCGCTCCGTGCCCAAGTACCGCGTCCGCGAGTCGGGCGAGGCCCTCGAGGTCGTCACCTCGCGCTTCCACCTGACGTACAACAAGAAGGAGTTCTCGGCCTACGGCCTCTTCGTCGTCGTCTTCAACCACACCGGCACCACCTGGCGCTTCGGCGAGCAGCACGAGACGCTCGGCGGCACGCGCCGCACCCTCGACGGCGTCGACGGCCGTGCCGACCTCGACCCGGGCGTCACCTCGCGCAAGGGCTTCGCCAACCTCGACGACTCCAAGTCCTTCCTCTTCACCGACGACGGCTTCGTCGCCACCCGCCGCCCCGGCGCCGACCGCGTCGACGGCTACCTCTTCTGCTACGGCCACGACTACCGCGACGCCGTCTCCGCCCTGTACCGCCTCTCGGGCCCCCAGCCGCTGCTGCCCCGCTGGACCCTGGGCAACTGGTGGAGTCGCTACTACGAGTAAGTCTGGCCCTCCCCGTTTACCGGTCGACTGCGTGGTGGGACGGAGGGGGAGGAGGTCACAAGAGAGGAACGCTCACTCACCGTCTCGCTCGCCAGGTACACGGCCGACTCGTACCTGGAGCTCATGGACACCTTCGACAAGCACAAGATCCCGCTCGCCGTCGGCGTGCTGGACATGGACTGGCACTGGGTCGACGACGAGAGGGTCAAGCGCTACCGCGCCAGCGGATGGACCGGCTACAGCTGGAACACCAAGCTCTTCCCCGACCCGCCCTCGCTCATCAAGAAGCTGCACGAGCGCAAGCTCAAGGTGACGGTCAACGACCACCCGGCCGACGGGGTCCAGCCGTACGAGGACCAGTACGAGGCCGTGGCCAAGGCCCTCCACCGCGACCCGGCCAAGCGCGAGGGCATCCCGTTCGACATCACGGACCGCGCCTACCTCGACGCCTACTTCGACCCGCTGCTCCGGCCGCTCAAGGCGCGCGACGGCGTCGACTTCTTCTGGGTCGACTGGCAGCAGGGCACCCAGTCGGGCATCCCCGGCGTCGACCCGCTCTGGATGCTCAACCACTTCCACTACGCCAAGTGGTCGGGCCCGGGCCGGCCGCTCGTCCTGAGCCGGTACGCCGGCCCCGGCAGCCACCGGTACCCGATCGGCTTCTCGGGCGACACCGTCGTCAGCTGGGACTCGCTGCGCTTCCAGCCCGAGTTCACGGCGACGGCCAGCAACATCGGCTTCGGCATCTGGTCGCACGACATCGGCGGCCACATGCTCGGCACGCGCATCGACGACCTGACGACGCGCTGGGTCCAGCTCGGCGTCTTCTCGCCCATCTTCCGCCTGCACTCGACCAAGAACCGGTGGGTGGCCAAGGAGCCGTGGAAGCTGCCGCCGGGGCCGCGCGAGAGCATCACGGCCTTTATGCGGCTGCGGCACCGGCTGATCCCGTACCTGCACTCGATGAACGCGCGGGCCGCGGACCGGGAGAGGGGCGAGCCGCTGGTGCAGCCCATGTACTGGGGCCACCCGGAGCGGGAGGAGGCGTACGGCGTGCCGAACCAGTACTACTTCGGGAGCGAGATGGTGGTGGCGCCCATCACGTCGCCGCAGAACGGCGCGACGCACACGGGCAAGGTGCGGGCCTGGCTGCCGCCGGGGACCTTTGTCGACCTGTTCTCGGGCCTCGTCTACGACGGGGACCGCAGCCTGTGGCTGAGCCGGACGCTGGACAGGATGCCGGTGCTGCTGCGGCAGGGCGCCATCGTGCCGCTCGACGGCGCGGCCGAGCCGGCCAACGGCGGGCGCAACCCGGAGCGGCTCGAGGTCGTGGCCGTGGTCGGGGCCGACGGCAGCTTCGAGATGCTCGAGGAGGCCGAGGACGGCGAGGGCAACGGCGCGGCGGGCGACAAGGTGGAGTGGGCGCGGACGCCGATGGCCTTCAGCCAGGCCGAGGGCGTGCTCAAGATCGGGCCGACGCAGGGCCGGCGCTCGTGGGCGGTCCGGCTGCTGGGCTACGGGGGGGGCAAGGAGGTGCGGGCGGCCGTGGGCGAGCGGCGGGTGGAGGCGCGGCTGACGGCGGCCGACAACGGGCTGGTGGTGGAGGTGGGCGAGGCGGCGGCCGGGTCGCTCATCAGCGTCAGCCTCGGCTTCAACCCGCAGCTGGCGGTCAAGGACCCGGTGCGGCTGATGGACCCGATCCTGTTCGGGGCCGAGGTGCAGTACCAGCTCAAGGAGCGCATCGACGGCATCATGAGCGCCCGGTCGGAGCCCAAGTCGAACAAGGCCAGCCAGCTGGACGCGCTCGACATGGACCAAGACCTGCGCCTGGTCCTGACCGAGTTTCTCTTTGCCGACTCGCGTTCTCCCTGAAGGCCGGCGCCGTCTGTCTCTCCCCGTCTCTCCTCTTCTCTTTCTCTCCCTCTCGCCCCGTCACTCTTTCTTTCTCTCCCTGTCTTTCTTTCGCACCACGTCGCACCGGTTCCGGTGACGCGTTTCCACCTCGTCGTCGACGCAGATAGGGGGGGGTCGGGCCATGGGACCACGCCCATCGGGCCTCGCTGCTATTCACCCCTGCTGCCGCCCCGGGCGTCAACGAGTCGCCGCGCGGTGGAAGGAGAGGCCGATTAGTGACTAGCTGGCTAACTGCATGAATAAACACGAGCTTCACGAGCTTCACGTCCGATGTATCGCTGGCTGGCTTAGAGACGGGCCCCCTATCGTGCTGCGTACGCGACCCTCTGTTCTCGAGCCCCGTGCGTGCAGCTGCCATCCGCCAGCAAACGCGAACACGGCTGCATAGGCCGGCGGGAAAACGCAGGACGGGGGGAGTTTTCGTTTGAATTTCCTGCGCCCTGCGTCGGGCTCGGCTGTGATGCGCGCACGCCATGGGCTTGGGGCTTGGCTGATTCACTGTCCTGGCTGGTGGCTGCCGTGGCTGTGATTCACGGGCGCGTTGGGGGGGGGTATATAAGCTTGCTCCTCCCCCCCTTTTCCACCCTTTTTTCTTCTCTTTCTCTTTACGTTTCTTTCTCGGTGCAAAATTTTCACATTTATTCTTCACTACAGATTTTGTTTACATTTCTTCTTCGCAACAAACTTGCACACATCTTCAGTACAGACCTCGTTTACGTCCTTCCCTCACTACAGTCCCTCTTCATGGATCCCGCACAGCCACGGCGTTGCCCGACTCCCCCATCGCTACAAGGGCCGTCGACGGTCATCGACGCTCAACTTCCAGAGCCTCACCTACAGTCCCTCTCGCCGCTATCGATGCCCACTGCATCTGTCTGGCGCGTCTGCTCTGCCGCTGCGCGTCCCTGGTCGTCGCGGTGCGAACGCGTATTCATCGCCTCATCAGGTTGGGGCCCTGATTGATATGCAGCGCGAGATGGGCCGGTCCGTCTGGCGGCTGGCCGAGGTACCGATGCCCAACGCATCCTTCTCGGCGCGGCTGGTCGACCTCCATACAGGGCGGCCGTCGCGATGCCAACGCGTACGCATCGCCTCATCAGGCGGGCGCCCTGATTGATGTGCAACGCGAGATGGGCGGCCTTGCGGGTCCGTCTGGCGCAGCCGGCGGAGGATATCGGCGGCCAGATAGCTGCCGGTCACATGGCCCGAGGCCGCTCAGCCGGGGCTTGACAGCTGGGATGAGAGTGCGCCCGCGATTTGCAGCAGCGGTAGGCGGGCTCGCTACCCTTGTGGGTATTCTGCCTACGCTCGTTCTCCTCTCTGTGTATTCTGACGCCTTGTGCCCCAGACCTTCACCCTGACGTCCGGGGCTTCTGCCCCAGGGGTGTCCGGCCGTGACAGCACAGCCGGAGAGTCACCCGAGCTCATGGCTGGACTGTCGTGGACACTGGACATGCATCATCAGCTCCACCACGGCCATCCCCCTTTTCCGTGGGAAGCGCGCCATGTTCCGCAGGCTGACCGGGGACCCTGGAGGAATCCGTCCCGAGGAGAGGCAGGCCGTACCGGGCTGCTTCTTCCTCCCGCCCAGGTCGGTAGATGCCCTCTGCCACGCCCCCAGCCCTCTTTACTCTTTCTGGTTTAGACTGCGCCTATCTTTGCGGGATATTGAGCTAACGGAATACACAGACAAGGGATCACAAACACCCAAGTCGGTGGGCAGGCTGCCATGACTTGCCTTGAGTGGGATTAGCAACAGCAGACGGACGTGTGCACTCCTTGAACCCTATACAAGGAGACGAAGGCGTTGGGCAGATATCCGCAACACGGAGCTCAACAACCCACGGACGGTCGCAAATCCCCCCACGCTTCTGCCGAGTTCGTTTTAGCAACAGCAGGCGGGCGTGTGCACTCCTTGGACCCTATACAAGGAGACGAAGGCGTTGGGCAGATATACCGCAACACGGAGCTCAACAACCCGCGGACGGTTGCAAATTCTCCCACGCTGCTGCCGAGTTCGACAACATATTCCGGATCTCGTCAAAGTTATCGCGGCGCGCGGACGGGACGACGACGACGCACCTAGACGTGAGAAGGGAAGATACGGGACCTTGGATACCCGCATGGGGGGCTCAGCCTACTGGCAGCCATGTCGAATAAGACCAGTGCTGGGCTGGGAAAAAGCGGAACGCTCCAACAGATGACTCTGTTGGTGCGGCGGCTTTGGGCTCGTTGCGACGTCCAGGACAGGAGCCGCGAGGCCCGCCGCACACGCGACCAAAGAAGGATAAACAATATCGTCCGAGGGTCGCGCCCGGCCGCGCCGGACCACCAATGCTACGGGGTCAAGGTGCTCAGAAGATTCTCGCGATGGCGGCCACATTGAACCAAGCCACACCCGAAGGATTCGTCAGGGCAATCTATCTTGGCCCTACACATCAGACCCAGATGACCTAGGTCCCGTTCATCGTGAAAGCTGTTTGCCGCAGAGTATCGCGGCAAACATGGCATCGTTTTGTGCAAAGACTGCGAACCAAAGAGGCTGGCAGCCGAGGAAGACGCAGCCGACGAGGACCGCTCACCGGACAACTCCGACCAGCCGGGCAGCTCCCACCGTCGCCACGGTGGGCTAGCCTCTCTCCTGCGCCGACAGCTCTGCATCTCGGAGGGTCCGAGTTGTGAATCTGCTTGAAGCCCGCCGTCCGGACTGGCTCCCAACAAGAGTCTTCGGGTCGGCTACGGGAGCCCGGCGTCGTCTGTTTCCGCAGAGCGATCCTCGCTGGATAGCCCCCGGCCCCCTGGCGATGCAATGGCTGGAAGGGAGCACATTACGTCCTGTGACGGATGGGACACTTACCGCGTTCCCAGCGGCACTGGAGGAGCTACCGACGTCAACATCCCGTCCCGCAAACTCATGCTGGTCACGAGAGGGTCATGGGAGGCCTTTCCTCCTTGGGTCACCCACACGAAGGGGTGACTGCAGGCCAAGACGAGGTTTCCTGCAGGAGACGCCTCCGCGGACTCGTCTGCCGCCGGCGTTCGTTTGCATCTCTACCTCAACCTTCCATCACTCGTTTGCACGCCTTTCGTCGAAATGAACGCAACAGCCAGCTGTTTAGCGACAACATTCTTCACTGCCGCCGTTTACACGCTACCAGCTGCTACAAAGATAGAATGCAAGGGATATCACAACACCAGAGTACGAAGAGGACCACGATTGGATTGCCTTCTGAGAAAATTGACGCAAAGAAAATTGGTGTTGGAGGGGGAGATGGGGGCGACCGACGCTTCCCTCCCCATTGTTCGACAACTATTGCAATAGTTTGTCGAACCTCGAACAGAGTCGAGGCGGGACACGGCGCGTTCAAAATGACGCGGCTGCGGTGCTTGGGAACCGGTTTCTTTGGGGGTAGGGGCTCTTAAGAAGTGGTTTCTTGCGGACGCGCTACAACCTGGCCCAATTGCCAATCATCGATACAACATGCCGAAACGTCTACGGTGCAATCGTTATGCGACGGCAATGCAATGATGGCCTACGGGAGGGTTCCTTTGGCGGCTCGGCGATGACAAGCGTTGCCATAGCCAGCACTGTCGTTTGCACCCAGCCTTATGCAGGTTTCCGTTCGATGACTACCTCCACGCATGGTCTCGTCATTCCAAGAGAAAAGCCACAGGGAAAGCAGATGCAGTGAAAGAGAACTGTGTCATGCCTGACATGGAAGGACCTCACATACGGCAGCCAGCTAGACCGTCCTCTGCCGCCCGTCAACGCGCTCGCCAAGACCGAGCGGTGTACCGTCTTCCACACCTTCGGATGCCGCCCATGAGCCAGCAAGTTTAGGGCTGGACGGCGGGGTGGTGCGAAGCATGCGCCCGAGACGGTACCGCAGATCTGGCGGATGGCAATGTCTTTACAGATTTATCCATTCGACCAGCCCATACTCCTCCTACCAGGAAAGCCACGCCACTGAAGGAACTCGTCGCATCCTCCCGATAATTGATTATCTCTCCAGAGCATCTTCAGCTGCTAGGCCTGGATCACGTGGGGCCATTTCCTGATTCCCTAGAAGGTTTGAAGTACATCATAGTAATAGTCGACTATTTTTCAAGGGCCTGCTGGCTGTATGCCTGCCGGTTATCCTTTTCGTATCTGTTCAGCACCTAACCAGTTATATTTGGGTCTGATTTTATGATAAGAGTGGCAAATTCCGTTTTTGCAGATTGGATATTTACGTCCGAGCCGTCCAGCTTCGCGAACGCCATCCGGCACAGAACGACCGACTGCTTAACCTCTAGGGTTAATTCGTTTGTATTCGCTTTGGCTGCTCGTGCCGAGTAGCCTGTCATTTCTGTGGTCGCTGTCAAATTGGCACTTTCTTCAAAATTACTTCCCATGGATTGCATCAATTCGTTATAATCTTTTTCCAGCAGGGAGCCTGCTGCTTTGGATTGGATGCCTTATGCCACTCTGGTGTTGCACTGATGAAGTTTGATGAGACTAGTGCGTCCGACCGTGGGCGTGCCTTCACATCTGCAGAATCTGCAGCCTTGGCCAGATAAAGGGGCATCGTGCTGGTCACCGAGCGGACAAACTTCCCAGCCGACCGAGAACGTGGAATCGCCATCGAGCTCCGCCCGCTCCACAGAACGTTCTCGTCGCCGCGCTGCTGCCGTCCGTCTCTCCGGCCGATGTGGCCGCCTCCTCTGCCGACGGCGCCGAACGGTCCTTGGTCTACACGCCGTCATAGTCGAGACCGGCACGTCGCGACTTGGATTCTCGCGTGCGCCATTTTATCCCTGGACTGGTCCGGATCTTGGCGCAGAGAGAGAGTGACGGAGCTGCACAACGGGTCTGGACTTGGGGGCCGGTGGGCGTGGTGCCTGGGTAGAGAACAGGGGGCAGTTCAACAAGGTAGATGGAGATACACCGATATATCCCAGACAGAAGTGCAACGCTCCAACAGATGCTCTATCTGGGCTCGTCGTGACACGCCGCAGCTCACACGACGATGAACTAAGCGTACCCTACGCCTCTGCAGCTCAAGACAGTGCACCCGCTCCCCAGCCGACGACTCAGGCAGGCGGCCACGAACAGGCATCAACATCACCGGATGCAGCGCCAGAGACACCAAGGGCTCCCACATCGCCCTGGTCGCCGAAGCAACATGCAAGCGCACTCACTTCCGCCCCTCCGCGGCCAGGCGTGCAGAAATCATCGTGGTATTGGCAGCGACCTCTCGACGAGACAGCGTCTTGTGTACAGTACTTTATGCATGCGGGCCCGTCGGGCGCCATGACACGGCGCCCGGCCGGGAATGGGATGCAAGAAGAAGAGGAAAAAAAAAATAGAAAAATCATAGGGCCGGCCGCGACGAAGCGGGCGGTTGGAAACATAACCAAACGCCCTGGCCTCATGTCCCCCCCCCTTAATGTCGTGGCCCGTCGTGTCGTTAAGCCCGTCATCTCGTTTCCAACCCCCTTTCTGGGAAATCGTCTTCCGGCCCGTCGTGCTCTCCGCGTCTGTTGCGGTACGGGATGCTCCGTGGTCCGGCCAGACCTTCATCCATCTCCGCTGCCGGCGAGCCTCTCCGATGCCTCGGTATCGCAATGCTCTTCGTGAAAAGGACTATGCAATTCGCGTCCCGTCGTCACCGCTCCACATCTCGTATACCTCGTGGCTCTCTGTGCCCGGCAGTTGTATCTTGGGCGGCGCCGGGCCGTCCCGGGAGCCCGGTGCGAGGGCCGGGTCGTCCAGGTACCCGTAGGCGTGGTGTGGACCCTCGGGGCCCGCCAACGCTGCGCCTAACGGCATGCCGTGTCCCGGCTCGTCCGCCAGGCCTCCGACCGCGCCCGCCGACGGCATCTTGGCCAGGCGGTCCATGTGGCGCCTCAGCTCCTCCTGCTCCATGATCTGCGGCGCGTTCTCCACGTTCCTCAGACTCGACACGCCGGCGGCGGGAGGGCCCGAGCTGCGGACGCTCCCCGTCGACGCCCTGTTCAGGTCGCCCGCCGGCTCTGCGCCCGCGCCGCCGCTCGGCTCGCCCATCGCAGCAGGGTCGAGATCCCGTATGGCGAATTGCGCCAGCGTCCGCAGCTTGCGCGTCACCCATCCGGCCAAGATCTTCCCCCTCTGCTTCTCGCCCAGCCTCGAGCGCGGGAAGTCGCCCTTGCTGACGAATGCGACGATATCGACGATGATTTGGTGCTCATTCAGAATAGCGTTGACGATGACCGGTACGATGGAGGCCAGGTACGGCTTGCGGCTCACCTCGACCAGGACGACGACGAGCCCGCCAGCTTGGAAGACGGCGCTGCGGAGAACACACGCAGACGGTCAGAGGCAAACGGCTCGTCTAATAAAGATGGAAGGGAGGGGGGGGGGGACGACACGGGCACAACGACGCCCGCAGCAGAACAAACAAGAAAAAAAACTTACCTGCCTCCCGGCACAATGTTGCGATGAGACCGCTCGACCGAGTACTCGATGTCCATCGGAAAGTGGCTCAGGCCGTTGATCTCAAACGTCTCGCCGATGCTGCCCAGGACGAAGAGCACCTGCATGTCCACAAGCGCCCCGCCAGGCCCAATAGGCCGGCTGACGTTGTGCAGGAAGCCCAGGTCGCCGGTCCGGACGTAGGGCACGCCCGGGTCGCCGTCGACGGTGCGGCCGTCGAAGCGCTCCGCGTCAAAGGCGTCCTTGGATCCGTAGAAGGATTTGACGCAGGCCTCGGAGTCGACCCAGATCTCGCCGTACTCGCCGTCGAAGCAGTGCACGCGGCTCTCCGGGTTCACGATGGCGATCTGCGTCGACACCGGCACCATGCCCGAGTCCTGCACCAGCAGCGCCTTGGGGTCCGAGTCCGGGTCGACGGGGACGACGAGACCACGCCGCAGGGCCTTGGTATCGAGCCACAGCTCGATGGGCTCGATGCACATGTAGGACCGCGACGCGATCATCGGGTTGAGCACGTGCGAGTAGACGGTGTTGATGGCGGTTCGGTCGAGGCCGACGCCGGCGAAGTGGAGGCGCACCTTCTGGAACACGTCGACCCGCGGTCGGCTGTCGGCCGTGATCATCATGTTCTTGAGTTCGTGCAGTGCGAAGCCCTTGGCGGGCATCGCGGCCATGGCGTGGTCCAGCATCTGGGGGGTCGCGTACGTGTCCTTGATCTTATACCGCGACAGCGTCACGAAGAGCGACATGGGGTTCTGGGCGAACTCGACGGGCGAGAGCAGATAGGTCGGCGTGCCGATGTAGATGCCCATAAGGCAGGTGTGGATGAAGCCCAGGCCGGTCGAGCTCCGGACGCAGCCGAGCACGGGCCGCGAGCTTGTCATTTGACACGTCTCCTTCTGCACTTTGCATATCCCCATGACGGTGTCGTGGCCGAGCTGGACCGCGATGCGGCGCTGGTCCGGCGTCCAGTACGTCCAGACCATGACCGGGTAGCCGGGCCGGATCCAGGCCGGGTCGATCGTCAGCCCGAGGTCTCGCAGCCCGTTGTTCTGCTTGGGCGGCTTGCTGGTATTGTAGACGTTGGGGACGGAGATCTTGAGGATCTGCGCCGACTGCTTTATGTGGCTGGCCACCGGCTTGAGCTTGATCAGATGGTCGACGTCCTGGTTGACGAGGACGGCCTTGACGTTGTAGTCGGCGATGATGTGCAGGAAGGCCGGCACATCCTCGTTGAGCCGGTTCTGGTCCAGGGGCGCGATGGGGATGACGACGGCCCCGAGGTTGATGCAGGCGTGGACGGCGAAGACGAGCTCCTCCGAGTGCGTGTACATGAGGATCATGTGGTCGCCCGGCCGCACCTTGACCTTGTTCTTGAGGTACATGGCCACGGCGGCGACGCGCGAGTCGAACTTGCGCCAGGTGATGCCCTTGCCCTCCCTGCCCCGGCCGTCGATGGTGCAGTAGGCCAGCTCGTCGGGCTGGCGGGCGACGCGCCACTGGATGAGGTCGGTGATGCAGGCGAAGTTGTTGAGCGGCGTCGAGGTGCGGTCGTCGATGACCACCTCGCGCCGGTCGATGCCCGAGTACTGCTTGTCGGCCGGCGCCAGGATGTCGGCGCGCGACTCGGACGCCACCTGCGACCAGATGCCGCCCATGGGGTCGATGCCGATGGGCAGGTTGAGCACGGCGTGCTCGACGCCGAACTTGACGTGGACGCAGGGCAGGTTGCCCAGGTCGAACTCGCGCCGGCACAGCATGTTGCCGATCTCGCGCCGCCCGTTCTTCACCACCCGGGGGAGCGAGTTGGGCGCCGTCACCATGACGCAGTAGAGCCGCAGGTGGTGCTCCTGCATGAGCACCTCCATGCAGCGCTCCGCCAGCGAGTCCAGCAGGGCCGTGTCGGGCTGTCGGGGCGGCCCGCCCGACGTCAGCGGCGCCGTCGACGCCGCCGCCGATTCCAGCACGACGACCGGCAAGTGCTCGTCGTTTACGAAGACGTCGAAGGCGGAGCAGTCGTAGATCTTGGGCACGTTCTTGACGATGCTGACGACCATGTGCTGCACGAAGAAGTAGCGGTACTCGGCCACCTCGTGCCCGTGCTCCACCCACTCGACCTTCTGCCGGATGCGGTCCTCGTACAGGCCGAGCACGAAGATCTTGCCCTCGATGACGGTCCCCAGCAGGCCGGTCCGGAGAAACTCGGGTTCGACCGGCGTGGGCGTCGGCTCGCCCGGCTCGAACTTGTAGGGCCGCGCGTGGAAGATGAGCTCCGTGTTCTTGGGCTGCGCCCAGAACCCGCCAGACAGCGACGGGGAGTCGACCCAGATCTCGCCCACCATGTGCGGCGAGGCGAGCAGGCCCGTCTCAGGATCGACGACGGCCAGCGTGGCGTCGGGGATCGGGTATCCGAAGGCCGCCACCCGCACCATGCCCGGGTCGTTGGGTGCCTTCTTAGCCACCTCGTCGCCGTAGGCCGTCACGATGACCTCGTTGGTTTTGAGGGCCTCGCGATCGAGGAGGACCTCGTTGAGCTCCGTATTAGCCCGCTGCTCCGTCGTCGTCGTCGTGCCCCCGCTGAGCAAGCTCCCGAACCCGTTGGATGGCGCCAACTTGTCCTTGTTCTTGCCTTCCTGGTCACCGCCGGACGAGTCCGTGTCGGAGTCGCGCTCCAGCTTCAGCGAGACGCCCATGCGTTCCTCGCCGCCCAGCCAGTCGCGCACGCTGATGACCATGCCGCCGTGCTCCGGGAGGCACAGCATGGGCGCGACAACCTCGCGCGCCCTCGAGTTCCTCAATGGGCGCAGCCACCGGTCGGCCAGGACCTCGTGAAACTCGCCGTCGACGGTGAGGGTGTCGATCAGGCAGAGCTTGACGGCCTGGAAGTTTGGCTCCATGCCCTTCTTGAAGTTGCGCGTCGTCATCGGGTCCTGCTGGTAGTTGTAGGCCGCGCGCTTGAGCCCGGGGTAGTCGGCGATCATGATGGTAGACTTGTACTTGGTGATGAGGTTCGCGTACAGGCCCGGCAGGTCCACTGCCTTGCTGTCGAACCAGACGGTCGTGTGCCCGCCATAAACGGTCAGTAGGACGCCGAGGATCATGCCGATGCCCTGCCGGGGATCCAGGTACGAGAGCAGGATCTCGCTGCCGGCCCCGCCGCCAATCAGACGCCCGTTCTTGTCTCGCAGGGAGGGGTT
Organism: Cordyceps sp. RAO-2017; assembly: GCA_002591385.1. NCBI lineage: Eukaryota > Fungi > Ascomycota > Sordariomycetes > Hypocreales > Cordycipitaceae > Cordyceps > Cordyceps sp. RAO-2017. Next base: position 22,947 of record NJEV01000116.1, on the reverse strand, counting down.
GAAGGTGTCTCCGGGCCCGTTGCCGGGCACGGTCGAAATGACGGCACTCAGGCAGGCCATCTGGTGCATGATGGTTCGGTGGCTGAGCACGACTCCGCGCAGGTCGCCCGTCGGCGCGCGGGAAAACTCGATGTAGGCCAGGTCGGGGACCGACAGAGCCGGCACGTCCTCCTTCTTCTTGGGATGATAGCTCCCAAACTCGTTCGTCTTCCACCACTCGACGCCCTTGGGCCAGGTGAGCTTCTGCGCCGTAATGTCCCTCTGGAAGGCCTTGAGGTTGTTATCCGTCGTGAGCGCCAGATGGGCCTGCGTCGAGGTCAGGATGTAGTTGAGCCGCTGGTAGTCCTGCAGGTCGTTGATGGGGACGGCCACAACGCCCGCGATGAAGCAGCCCATGAGGGCGATGGCGAAGTCGATGATCTCGCTGTCGCGGTAAACGAGAGCAACCCGGTCGCCACGGTAGAGCGAGCTCTTATCTCTTATGACCTGAGCCACCTTCTCGGCCCGAGAGGCGAGCTTGTCCCAGGTGATGGAGGCAATCTCCTTGCCCTTGCTGTCGAGGACCCAGTAGGCAGGTACCTTAGCCGTCGTCCGGGCGCGATGCCGCAGCACGGCGGCCATGTTGTCGAAGCCGGACATGGGGGTATTGTTATCGTGGGGGTCGAAGATGGCGAAGGGGACCTCGCGCGGTTCGAGCGGCGACTGGTACTCGAGCACCTCGGGTGGCGGCAGATCGCTGGCCGTCAGCATGGGGGGGGCCATGGCGGCAGTCGGGGAGAAGGCATCGCTCGACGAGTATCGCTGCGGAACGCCGTAGTCTCCAGATCGATGGTGGTCGTACTGCTGCTGGCCGGCGAAGTCGGAGAAGAAGGCCTGGGAATCTTGCATGGTGGCCGTCCTACCGTCATGGTGCTGCTGGTAGGAGTCGGCGTAGGCGCCCTGCTGGTCGGGGTTGAAGGCGTAGTCGCCCGAGACCATGGTGCCGCTACGCGTGGGCGCCTCGCTCCCGGGGGTGAGGAAGAGCGAGTCGCGCTGGGTTATGATGGACCGCTCGGCGATGGGACCGCCCGGCCGCAGGAGACCAGCCGGAGTCGACTCGGACAAATTGTGGAGAGCGTCGGGAGGGCTGTAGGCCGCATCGGATCGATAGACGGGAGAGATGGGACTGCCGGAGCCGGAGTCGTGGCCGGTTATGGAGGCGTAGGCGGCGGCTCGGTGGCCATCGCTCGACCCGTACTTGTCGCTGTCAGGGGAGTGAATGCGCAGTCCTGAGCGCGGCGCGGGAGCGGGGGGGGAGCTCGGATGCTGCGACAGCAACAAGGTCCGTCGTTTCTGGTAACTGCGTGGCCACCATTCGTCAGCGAAGCCGACTGCCAATCTGCGACGCGTGGAACGGGGGAAGGACGGGCGATGACAACATCTTTCACAGCGGTCGTGGTGGCTCTGGCGAGAGGACGGCGGTCATGTGTGAGAGGATTCCTTACCCCTTCTCCGTAATGTCTCCCTCCTGGTAGATGGTCCAACGTCAGCCAGCTCCCGTTGATTGGCGGGCAGCAGATGAGGGGGCAGTGGAGGGAGGGATGAGAGGAGAAGGCCCTCGAGGGCGAAGAGCGAGAGAGGCTGGTGAGGCGAGTGCAGTCGCGCGGGAAAGTAAGGGCGCCGGCCCTGGGAGAGGCCCGGGGGGGGGAGGAGGTCCGGAGAGAGAGGAGGCCTGGAGAGAGAGGAGGCCGGTGGAGAGGCTCGACCTACCTCCAACTCGCGATGCAGCTCGTTGAGCCTGGCCTGAAGATCGGGATTGAAGTCGTCCATGGTCGAGGAGGCGCCACGATGCGCGTGGATGGGCGCAGAGTGGCTGTCTGAGTCTACACAAAGGTCGAAGCGCTTCTGAGGAGGCGGGAGCCAGCCATGCTCAGCCGAGGGAGCGCTTGGTCGCGGCGAGCCGCTCGTGCCTCGGGACGTGCTTGAGCAGCCGGATGCCGAGCAAGGACAGGGCCGGAGGGGAGCTTGCGAGCGGGTAACGACAGTCGCTTGTCCGATGGGAGGATATTATGAGAAGAGGAGAGGAGGAGAGGAGAGGCAGTCAGATGTCGTCGGAGGCGGTTGGCCTGGACCTGGCTTGCGCGAAGGCGAGCGAGCGAGCGGTGGTGTTGAGATGGAAGGGATGCGCGTGGCTTATTAAGTCGGGGGGGGAGCTCAGGTACCCGCTACTTTAGCACCTGGTAGGCAGGAAGCGCGCCGGCGCGAAAACCATTGGGCGACGCGGTGCGGACCGGCGAGCTGCTTTGTACAGACTACTTCGGGTACAGCCGCCTCCCACCTTGTTGCGCGGGGGCCCTCGTGTACTCCTCACTGCTGCTGCTGTTGGTATTTTGTAGAGCCTCCGGTGCCGGGCCAGGCACAGTGTCAGGACTCGATAGATGCACGAGGCACTTTGGTAGCTGCACTTCGTCGTGCCTTGCCTCAGGCACCTGGTTAGTACCTACTACGTCGGCGACTCGGGGCATCCTGGGACTGGATGCTGGCACACGATCCACGGCACGGCTCCGTGCATTGTAGGGGACTCAAACTGTCGTTTCCGTCCGAGGCTGCTTGCTTGCATGGCTCAATGCTGATTGTATTTACCTTATGTACATGTATTTGTTATGCTGGGTGCTTTCTCTCCTGTTACGCGTCGGCCAACAGCCTCACGTAGGCACGCAGCCTCGCAACCTGTCAGCACAGTGCTGTACAGTGCAGGCCATGCAGCAGCGTCACGGCAAAGACCCCATCGCCAGCATTAACTGAATCAGAGAGAAAAATCTACGGCCGCGGTTCACTCGGGTGGGTGTATGTCAGAACCACGAACGAGGACACGCGCAGCTTAGAAGAGGCATCCCGCTACGTCATGCGGACGCGCCAAGCGCCCCAATGTCTTTGAATGTTGATCCAGTAAAGGTACCCACTGAAATACGTTGTACGACCTTCTCTCATGCCTCCGCCCGACATGGGCCCCGAACGGCGGCGCGGCCGCATCGCAGCTCAGCAGCAAGCTTCGCTGGAACGCGGCGCACGAGGCCGTCTCGCAACGCCAAAGCCTTCGGACGGTCAGGTATAGCCAGGCAGAGAGCCTGCGGAGTCGCCCGTGCTCACGGCCAGAGACGGGGATGCTGCACCAAGGCTCAGCATAACGTGCCTGACGAGGAAACAGGAAGCGAGGCCTCGAAGGGGACATAGTGTCTGGACGGAAAAGCGTTTGCGACCGTTGACAGCAGACCGACCGGCTGTACTTCTTCAGTCATGTAGGTCTCCTGTCGCCATTTTACCCCGTCGAGTTCTTCCAAAGCAACTCGTCGCTTTCATTACATCATTGTGCCCTGACTGAAAACCCGCTTACCTTGCCAGTCTTTGTCAAGCCCATCAAAGAACTGTCGCCGCCAAAGTAGAGGCCTGCTCAGGCACCCGATAGACAGATTTCTCAACGCTTTTCTTCTTCTTTTGCTTGTCACATCGCCTGCAAATGACTCGTTGCCTTGTTGACGAGAGAATCGTCATTCTCGTCTCGTCACGGCGAAGCGACGCAACACTGCCAGCCAGTGCTGCTACAGGGTAGACCAAGGCCAGGGACAGCATCGGTACGCCGTCCGTCGGACATATTGCATCTCCGGCTACCGCAAGCCGGACCGGAAAAACAAGGGAGGGGAATTAACGTGACCGCAAAACTGAACTACAAGTCTTCCACAGCGACGTCCATATGAGGAGAAAATTCACATTCTGGCCTTACGGGCAAGCTGCCAGCCTCGACTTGAAGACATGATTTCAAGCTGGTCTCGCCCAGACATGGCCCTATCGACTGCGGCCTCCTCCCTGGGGTCTGTGCGCGCCCAGCTGGCGTCAAAGGAGAAAGCCTGAGCCAAGCGGCTGCACCAATGCATCGCCGCCTCGCCGTTTCGTGAGGGCAGCAGAATTAGGTGCGCCAAACGGCACCTCTCCTGAAGACGGCCACCCGTCTTCATGCATGAAGCATGGATCACGGCGCTGCTGCTGCCGAAGTGCGGTGCAACGACCACGGGAAGCCAATCTCTTACCCACCAGGTATCCCCCCTTTTCCTCCTGGGCGAAATTGTTCCTTTGCGTCGGCCCAGCTCCATATGATGAAGTCCGCAAACACAGACCTGTTCTGAACGATCATGTCGAAAAGACTTGCTTTGAGCTCTCCTGACCCAATCCTCCACTGGCCAAGTTTTGTCGCCCGTCTTCCTTTTCGCTGCCTTGGCAAAGAGATTTTTTGGCTGACCAGCGACACAAGAGTGAACGAGGCAAAGCTTCCGGAGACATTGAGTGAGGCAGCCGACCCGCCCGGCCAGTTTTGTTCAGGCGTTGTGCCGGAAAGGACAAATGAACAGCGTCTGAATGGCTTTGTCCCCGCCCGTTTAGGCGGCTCAGTTCTTTCGGAGTTTATTTGTGATTCGCCTGGGAACGACGTAGAAAGGACAATGAGTCGGTCCGCCGATGCTTCTACTGGCCAGCTCTCCAATGTCCTGGAATTAATATGACTCTCTCTCTCTCTCTCCTTTCTATCGCCCTCTCCCACTCGCCTCTGTCCCATCTGTTCATCCATTGCTTGACTCTTGTCCCAAGTTCCTCGCTTCTCACTTGAGCTTGCACTGTCTTTGCATGTTCTGTGCCAAGCTTCTCGACGAGAATTGAGAAGGGAAGGGAGGAGAACAAGTCAGTCTCCGGACCGAGCCATGGCCCCCCCTCCTCGTGCCTCCACGCCCTCGCGGCCGCCGTCACCGGTGGTCGCCATCGCTGAGGAAGGGCCGCTGTCGATGGTGGGCTACCCGGCCTTTGACGAGTTTGGCGGCGTCAACTTCGACCACTACCCCGATTCTCAGCTCGCGCGCATAACGGGGGGAAGCATCCGCGACAATGGCGCCTTCTCCAGTCTTGATGCCCAGGTGTCATCCATCGTCAACTCCCAATTCAACCTCCCTGAACCAAGTGCGAGAGGAAACGAAACGTCGGTGCAGCAGAGCACAGCGGCACAGCCTTCTGCCATCCCAGATAATCAGCCGGCTGGTGATGACGCTCAATGGCCGCCCCTTTTGCAACCGATTTCTGGTGCGGCAGTTGTCCCTCAAGATCTCGGCCTCGATTCCCCATCTGTTGCCTTTCTCGAAGACGACGACAGCTTCCCGGTGAAGAAGGATGGCTGCAATCCTTCCTCGCTGCCCAGCCAAGGGCAGAGTGGCGGCGAGTTGGTTGGCTCGTCTCAACCAGAGCCGAGTCGACCTCATTGGCCTTCGAGCCACGTGCAGCACCAGCAGCACCAGCAGCACCAGCAGCAACAACTACAGCAACTACAGCAACAGCCTAGAGCCGCTCAGAGTGCTGCTCGTTGGCGCGGTAACCCCCCCACGAATCTGCACTCCCACGCACAAGCGAGCAATTTCCAAAAACTCTCTGACTCTGCCAGCTCGCTTGCTCCGCCGCCCTTCTCGCCGAACGCGTCACAACCAGCAACCGACTTTGCCGCACATTCGCTGCAGAAGTATCAACAGATCCCTCAGTACCAGTATCAGGCGTATCAGCAGCAGCAGAAGCAGCTGCCGCAAGCTGCTGGCCTTCCGAGTGCGAGAAGCGGCGTCGTCGAAAGCTCTTCAGCCACCCAACAAGACGCGAGCGAGCCTCAAAACTTGGAAAGCTTTCAGAGTCCCCAGAACACTCGGAATCGAATTCCTCAAGCACAGCAGTTGTCTCAGCAGCCACAACCGCAGAGTCATTGGAGGCACCCTCAGAGTTATCATCCTCCGCACTTTCGCTACCAGCCATCGCCCATGATGTACGGCGCAAAAAATGGGCCAGCTTACGGCCATTCGTCTCACAACCAGAACACCCCACAAGCTGTCTCTGGCTCTCTTCCGTCTTTAGCTTCCGGTCATCTGATGCAACAACAGATGAACTCACCCAACTACCCCAACTTTCCTGCGCTTGACCGCCCGACTGCGCCTGCTTCCGAGGCCTCGCATTCTTACCCGCCACCCAGCATAGCCCAGAGCTCAATCCCCGTGTACGGCGGTTGGCCAGCCCTGTACCCGCAGCCTTGGGCGCCGGCCACTATTGGGACTGATACCAAGGGAGACTGGGGCCTCGAGAACGGCCCCGTCCATGGTAAGATCGACGGGCTTGGGGCGTATCAAGGAGGGAAATGGGAAGAGGCGCAGAGAGCAGGCTCGACCGTGGACATCCAGAACCCCAAAATCTGGTACAGTTCCGTGCCCTCGGTCGCGCTGGCCGGTGTCAACGCTCCGCCGGCGGAATTGGCCGTGCCTGGGATGATGCTGCCCCCCGGCAACCCCTTGCTCCCGAATCACAACATCGCCACAGGCAGCGGCCCCGTCCTCTTCGAGAGACAAGGTCGGGGACGCGAGCAACCTCGGCTGTTCCCGGGGAAGGTGCAGAGGCGGCCACAGTTGCGGAAGAAGAAGGCTGAAGACACGAGCCCTTCGAAGAACGCCAAGGAGCCAATCGACCAGCGCTTATACGACCCCAGGAATTTCTACGACCAGACACGAAACTGGGTGACTGCTCCGTGGGGCCCCGAAACCACGGAGGGTCGCAAAATATTCAGCTATCAGAGAGACGGCCAGCTCGCCGAAGGTCAAGCCTTCACAACGGAGGAGCTGGGGCATTATCTCTGCAGGGGTAGATGCCATATCTGGATTCAGCAGGCGCCTTCGCAGTGCAAATATCGCCTCATTCCAGACGACCACCGCTGTCGATGGAAAGACTGCCCTGTGGCCGGGCGCAGCATTTCGTCTGGATGGCTCCGTGTCGCCTTTGACGAGTACACGATAGAGACGGCGGATGGGACGAAGGATCCGATGAAAATGGCGGGCATGATGCACCTGTGGTGTTTCGAGCAGTGCTTCGACGTGGCTGAGTTTTGGAAATTGAACCGGCTTGACCCCGACACTCGCGAGTTCGCCAAAGAGCAATGGAACCCCATGGCGCTGAATCGAGACTCGAACCGGCTTGTTGTCAGCAAAGCCTTCGATCCATGGCTCCAGGAGCGAGAGAAAGAGAAGATCGAGTATGCCAAGACGAAAGCCGAGGGAGGCGAGGTGACCAGCCAGGACCCAGCAAGGCTTCCTCGACCACATGAGAAGTCCTTGTCATTTGCGCTCGTGAAGTACCACATGGAATCGCAGACAGGCGCACGGGGAAGGGCGAGGGAGAAGCGCAACGAAAAGAGAGCCGAATCGATTTGCAAGACCATGGACAAGCACAATGGAGACTTGGGCAAATATTGTGAAATCTCCCGTCTATTCAAGGAGGCTAAAAGGCAGGAACAGGCGGCGGAAAGAGAGGAGAAGGCCAGAGAGATGGCTACCAGTGCTCCGGTCGAGCCCCTGGTCGGACCCCCGGTCCAGCCCCCGAACGAGCCAATGCTCGAGCGAACAACGGCCACGCAAGCCGTGAAGGATGCCGAAGAGGCGCCCGATTCTGGAAACGCGGCTCAGCCAGGTGCCCAGGGCGTGACATACTTTAGGGCTCAGCAGGAACCCCATTTCGACCTCCTGGACCCAGCTACGTGGACGGCGTTGGACGTGCCGCTGGACCCGGAGACGCAATTCCACTTCGACAACAAAGTGGCCGACTTCATCGCCCAGCAGCAACCGCATTGCCTACAGGGCCACACGGAAGCCGTCGGAGCGAGCGCCGAACCAAGCGGGGGCCGAAGCTCGAAACGCAAACGAGGCGGCGCCGAGGACGAGGCCAGCGAGGAGCGGAGCACCAAGACCCAACGCATGGACGACAATCCAGCGAAGCGGAAGCGCGAAGGCCCTGGAGAAGAAGAGGACGAGGCCGAGCAGGGCCCGAGAACGAAGCGGGCTCGCACCGACGCGCGTACGCAAGAAGGCCCGGGCGAAGAGGCGCGTCTGCAGAGCGCCAGCGGGAACCAGGTCACAGGGTACCGGGACACAGGTGATCAGCAAGTTCGAGGACAGGGCACTGCTTACCAGCGAATCCAGGACCAGGGCGCGGGTTACCGGCACGTTCGAGGACAGGCCGCTGCTCAGCGGCGGAGCCAGGGCCGGGGCAGACAGTACCAAGGCACTCACGGCCAGGCCACGGACGGCCAAGTCGCTCACGGCCGAGGCACAGAAGGCGAGGCAGGGGTCGGCCGCCTGGACCAGGCCGAAAGCGACGACGAACGGGACGGGAATTTTGGCAGCGGAGTGGCACCTGCAGCGTGAGTGTCGTCTGGGCTAGACTGACGCCTCGCGGAGAGACGAGGGGCCGAGTCGACGACATCCGCGTGCGCTTTGGCGCGGGGGCTCTCGGACCGGCATGCCGAGGGGGCTCGGCAGTGGCGCAGGCGATGCTGAACAGAGGCAGGCATATCATAGCGCTCACCGGCTGGCTGGCTATGGCTGCTAGCTAATCGGCCACACAGGACGACTTTCGACAGTGCTTCTTTTGCACGAGAGAGGGGGGGAGTGGGGGGGAGGGAGAGAGAAAGAAAGGAGGTCCGGGGAATGTCGGATCACAGATTTCTGACGCCATTTTCGTTTTCTCCTCGACAGCCTAGCTTGGCTTGGAAAGGCTCGCTTCGCATCGGGACCTGCTCGGCTTTGCGTGGCGACGACGGCCGCGACCGAGAATCAACAGCATCGGGCGACGGCGACGACGACCATCGGTCGCTGGGTAACCTCCTATTTCCCGGTTGCACTTCTTCTGCCTCCTCGTTATCCCCATACTTGCCCCTGATTTGCTCGTTACCATTTCGATTCGGTTGTTGTTTTAACATTGGAAATGGCCATTTCTGATTTTCGAATCTGTCGTCATTCTCGCCCTTTGCGATGGAACGACGACACGGATTTATCACGAGGCCTTTTTAGACTTGACCCTCTCTGCCGGCCACGGTTTCGCAACGGGTCGGCGTCGGGAGACAATTCCGGTTTCCGACAGACGCAACGAAGGGTGACCAGGTGGGTTAGTGAGGCGAATGACAAGGGCGGAGGACGAACGAAGATCTGCTGCACAGCCGGCAAAGGCGGTGGGGGGCAGCGACCGGGATTCGGATGACGGGCATCTGGAATGCGGACAGAGATGGAGGGACGGATGACTCGCGGCAGAGGGCCCCCCCTGGGATTCAATGGTCTGTCTGCCTAGGCATCTCGAACAGGGGCAAGCAGGCAGACAGCTGAGACTCATAAGAGAGACAATTACAAGTACAGATGGACGGGCGACCAATGAGGAGTTGCGCGATGTTGCTCACGCGGTACAGGGACTATGCCGTAGGCGGGGGAGGTGGAGGAAGGAAAGCAGGGCAAAACGATCGTGGGACTGCCCCTGTGCCGATGATGAGGCTCGCATCGTTGCTGCTGCTGAACTGTTATCTGGCCCTGTTCTTCTATCTTGTCGTCGCCATGCGTTGCTATGCGTTGCCGTGCCGTGGACGGCGGTGCAGCGGCAATCGAGGGCGAGGGAAATTGTGCAAGGGACTATCTTGTACATGCTACTGTATGCAGACTACTGTATGCAGGTGCGTAGCACTGCGTGGCATCTTGTCATGCATGGATTGGATGTATCGAGCATTAGGCGATACCTGCAGGGATGCGGGCGGTGGGGCGGTGCGCCGGGTACCGCGCATATATCGGGTACAGCGGCCAGGGGAGGCGGCCAAGAGCTGTCATCTCGACTGGTGGCTCCGTCGGCGAGGAACGGAGTCGGACGAACGTCGAGCGCTATTTGCAATAGCCAATAGGTGGTCAATGGACTAGATCCGGGTCTGTACGTATGGAGATGCTATGTATAGCATATGTATGTATAGGTAGATATGTACTTGGCAATATGCATGCGCGGGAGTCGTTGAGTTGTGTGAGTGCATAGGTAGTGCATGCATGTATGAATGTATATACTAAGGCTAGCAGAGCAGTGGTAGTTGTGTGCATGCGGGATGAAGAAGTGCTCGCAGCTTGGATCGGATCTGCACAAATCGGCGGCCGGTGGCCCCGTTGGGTAGCAGCGGGCGCAGTCTGTGGTGGTGACACGACAGGCTTCTGCGCCTCTCTCTCTGTCTCTCTGTCGTCTGTCGCTGACTCTCTCCCTCTTAGCCTCTCTCTCTCTCTCTCTCTCTCTCTGGGTGGTGTGTCCACCGTCTCCATGACACACATATGGACTATACATCGTACATATGTACTAGGTGGTTGTATGGATGGATGGATGGATGTCTATCTCTGCGTGCAGCTCCCCGCATGCCGTGCATGCATACATGCATACATGCATACATACATACATATATCGAGACAAAAGCCGGGGCCATGGACCCGCGTCCAAAGTCAGATAGCTGTCAAGAGCCAGTGGCGCTGATGTCGTCGCGCGCCGTTGCGTGCGACCGATTACTCGTGACAGGGGTTGCGGCGTGAGAGAGTCAGGTGGTTCCGCAAGGCACCCGCGTTGGGGAAAGGCTGACTTGTCCCTTCTTCCGCCCGTGGCCCGGCGTCGCAGTCCGAGGAGAAAGAGAGGCGGCAATGAATCGAGAAGACAAGCGACAAAGAGAGAGACAACGTCGTCGGCGGCCGGAAGAGAAGAGAGCCAGAGAGGGACAAGGGAGAGGGAGAAAGGCAAAGGGTTTGGCCAAGTTACAGCCTCGACGGGGCCCCTGGCAGCGGGCCGCACGCTGGAACGCGCGACCCACGCCTACATGGTATGTACCTGAAGGGCAGGGGGGGGTGAGAGAGAGAAAGAGAGAATACAAGGATGGACAAAAAAAGAAAAAGAGGGCGAGGCGCGGCAACGCCGAGCGAAAGAGAGGTCAAGGAGAGAAGAGCGAGAAGGGAGAAGAGAGGCAGCGACTCAGGCAACGAGGCATCGCCGCATCGGAGAGCAGGCAAGCAAGGGGGGATGGACGCACGAATAAGGCGCTCCAAGCACATACGAGGCCGGATTGCCGGATGGAATTTGGCCTGATTTCCCTTCCCCTTTTCCCTCCTTTTTCTCCTTCTATCCCGACAGTGCGGGCGTTGGCGCGGCCGCGTTCTGGAACTCTTCCATTTCTGCCGCCTGCCGCCTCTGCTCAGCTCACCCATTAGCTCCTTCCGCAGCGCCCGGTCAGCGTCTGCTGGTGTTGGGCTGCCGTTCCTTCCCGGTACGGACCTGTTCGTGGCCCGCGATCCCCCAGGGCAGAGGAAAGAGCGACGAGGGCCCCCTCCCGTCCCCCTCGCCTTCCCCAATCCAGGCAGGCCTTGAAAAGACGGCGCCTGTCCTCCTCCAAACTTTTCCTCCTCCTCCTCCTCCTCTGCGGCATCGTGGCCTCATCGTTTTGACCGTTGGCGACGGCGAACCCGGCTTTTGTTTCTTTTGCCCCCATTCGCCGCCCTGCCATTCGCCGCCCACGACAGGTATTCCTACTAGGCTGCGACGGTCGACAGGGAGACCCCCGTGAAGGCGCGCCTCGAGGCGCAGGTATAAGCAGCCCTTGGCCCTGCTTCGTCGCCCGCCCTTCTCTCCCTTCCGTCCGTCCGACCTCGAACTACTCGGTTCCCTGTTTCGATTTTCCGCTCGCCCATCCGCCACCGACCGATCCGTCGTCTCAATTTCTCTCGTCGCGAGCCACTCGCATCTTCCGACTTCCGTCCGCCTCGGATTCGCGACGGCTGCTTTGCCTGATTTTTTTTATCCGCCTCGTTGCGACCGCTCCTCCTCCCGGTCTTGCCCAGCCTGTCCGTTGCAGCCGTGACACGAGCTGGGGGGAAAAGGAGAAGAAAAAAAGACCCGCCGTCGACAGGAGACGCGCCGCGCTCTCATGACGTATCGGATCGCCCGTCCTTGCCACACCATTGCTGGGAATGTCGCTCTGGAACAGAAGGATTTGAGACAGACGAGCTTCCATCACGTGGCCCCGTTGGTCCCGTCCAGACCCAGCAACTGCCGCCGCCGCCACCGCTCATCCCCAAGCCCCAGCCGGCCGTTCGTTCGTTCGCTGGCCAGGACTAGTGCTCGAGCTTATTAGATCCTGGCCTGTCCTGCTCTGCTGTCTTGTCGCTGATCCCGTCTGCCGGGAACTCTCTCCACCGGACGTCGAAGCTGTCCCCTGCCCTGCTTCTTCCATTCTATGCTCTCTCTCTCTTCTTCGGCCCGCTTGGTGCCTTTGGTCGTCTCAACAACACATGCTTCTTTCTCCTCGTTCCCCTTCCGCCCCCGTCCCCACAGCGTGTCGTCATTGTCTTGACCCTGCCCCCAGCTTCCATTGATCCCTTGATTGGGTGAGCCAGAAGAACGCTGTTGGTCGTCGTCGGTCATCGTCGTCGCACATCTCATCTAAAAAAAAGCCTATTTCGGCAATTTCTTGGGTGCAGCCTCAAGGCACCACCGCCGCCATCCTTGTCTGCGTCAGATCAGTAACCCCCTCCATTACTGCTGCCGTAGACGCTCCCACGCGCCGCGACAAGGCTATGGTGGAGGACGAAGGCCCTGCCCTGCAGGTCATTGTGCTGGTACGTTCCACTGCGTCTCCTCCTTCCTTGTGGTCGGGGCTTTTTTTTTTTTTTTTTACGTCTTCCTTTGTGTTTGTCCTGCCGTTTTGCCCTACTCTCGGTCGCTACTTTGTGCGGCGTTGCGCCGCAGACGGGGAGGCTATGACGTATCGCGACCATGCCACGGCAATGGAGCCGCCTGGATGCGACCTCGCTACCACGCATGCTGCGCCGACCCTGCATCGGCCATCGCCAGCTCATGTCGAGCGAGAGGCCAGCCGTGGAAGGCGGGCGGTCCACAGCTGGGCAGCATGCCTGGGAGAGCGGGCGCCATGGGCATGGGCTACTCCCCAATTGACGGCGAGCAAAGCGCTGACCTGTCTTCTTCCGCCTCGCAGGGCTCGGGCGGCGGTCCTCTCGAATCCAACGTCACGGCCTTCCTCGTCCGCTCCGTGGCCCAGAACTGGTCCAAGGGCTCCATCGTCGCCGTCGATGCCGGCGTCCACCTGTCGACCATCACCCGCCTCGTCCAGGAGGCCTTCCCGTCGCCCCCTCCGACCTCGCTCCCCTTCACCCTCGCCGACGGCCCCTTCGCCGGTCTTCCGCTGCCCTACGGCTCGGCCACCGCCAATGCCGCCTACATTACCCGCACGCTCGTCGACACGTACCTCGTCACCCATCCTCACCTCGACCACATCTCGGGCTTCGTCATCAACACGGCCGGCCTGCCCGGCACCCGCCCCAAGAAGCTGGCCGGCCTGCCCAGCACCATCCAGGCCTTCAAGAGCCACATCTTCAACAACGTCATCTGGCCCAACCTGAGCGACGAGAACAACGGCGCCGGCCTGCTGACGTACCTGAGGCTCGTCGACGGCGGCAGTCCCGCCCTGGGCGACGGCCAGGGCAAGGGCTACCTCGAGATCTGCGATGGTCTCCTCGTCAAGACGTGGAGCGTCAGCCACGGCCACTGCATCGAGAAGCACAGCCACCGCGGCTCCGTCTCGAGCGCGTCGCCGCGCTTCGGCAGCCACGACGGCTCCGGCCAGCCCGTGCGCCGGTCCTCGCAGCAGACGATGCCCCGGGGCACGACGCTGCTCGGCCACGCCACGATGGGCGGCGCGTCGCCGGGACAGTTCGGCGGCGGCGGCGGCGGCGGCGGCATGGAGCAGGAAAAGTACTGCGTCTACGACTCGAGCGCCTACTTCATCCAGGACCACAGCCACCGGCGCGAGGTGCTCATGATCGGCGACGTCGAGCCCGACAGCATCTCGCTCAGCCCGCGCAACCTGTCGGTATGGCAGGAGGCGGCGCCCAAGATTGCCAACGGCACCCTGGCCGCCATCTTCATCGAGTGCAGCTACGACGACTCGCGCAGCAACGACCGGCTGTACGGCCACCTCAAGCCCGTCTTCGTCATCGAGGAGCTGCGGGTCCTGGCGGCCGAGGTGGAGGCGGTGCACAAGGCGCGCTCGCTCGAGTCGCGGAAGCGCAAGCGCGTGAGCATCAGCGACGAGCCCGGCCACCACTGCCGGCGGCCGCCGACGGTCGTCCTCGAGGACCCGGTGTCGCCCAAGTCGATGAAGCCGTCGCTTTCGAGGGCGGCGGCGGCGGCGGCGGCGGCGGACGGCTTGGAGACGCCGCACCTGGCGACGCCGACGGACGAGCTGTCGCTGCGCGAGCTGGAGCCGCCGCCGACGCCGGACGAGGGCCCCCGACGGTGGCTCGAGGGCCTCAAAATCGTCATCATTCACGTCAAGGAGACGCTCGAGAACGAGCCGGACCCGGGCGACACGATCCTGCAGCAGCTGCGGGAACACGACAAGGAGGCGCGACTGGGCTGCGACTTCATCATATCGAAGTCTGGACAGAGCTTCTACCTGTGAGGAGGGGAGGAGCGGCGAGGCTTGCAACGGACGGCTCGCCATGCAGGGACGGATATACCCCAGGGCTGGCATTACGAATGGTGTTTTCCCTTTGTTTTCTTCTCCTTTGGGATCTTGATGTATCTTGGCATGCGAGATGATGACCATGTACGCGCACGACGCAGCGATGTCAAGGAGGATGGACGACAGTTGGTTATACTCTTGTACATGGTTCTTGTATAGAGAGTTTAGCTCGGCCCGTGTCCGTTTCTAGTCTATACGGACAGGCAGCTGCGTGGTATATGTACATTAATATGTATATGGATATATATGAAGACGAAGAAGGGATGCGGGCGGGCCGGGTCGGCGCGGTCGAGGAGGGCCTCGGCTCCGCGCGGGTAGCGGACGTTGGCGCAGTCTCAGGCGGGCGTCGGGCCGGCCGGGCCCCACTCGGAGGTGCCGGGCGGGGCGTCGACGAAGCCCTCGCCGACGACGGCCTCGTCACCGATGCTTTGCCGGGTTGGGGATGCGGACTGCCGGTACTGGGGGGTTTCTTAAACCTGCACTCTACTTATTTATTTATTTTCTTTTCTCGGATCTCGACAGCTCTACGTGCGGAGAAGACAGACAAACACTATGGACTTTATTCGATATTCGACGCCGTCGTTGTTGCCCCCGCAGGCTTTCCACGCAGAGGTCGAGCAAATGACTCGGCCATCTTGCCATGGATAGCCATGCCCAGTTCCCATGCATCGAGAACGCTTCATAGCAGGGCCGAAACGTACAACAGAGGAGCTTCATCTAGGTACTTTCATATCAGATACATAACGTACACAATCCACCCCTTAAGAAGAACAACTATTTATTGCCGGCCACGGCCTCGACATCTTTCTTCTCAAGCCCAAGAACTTTCGCAACAGCGGCGGCCGGGTCGGCGGCGGCCTCGGCCGCAAGAGCCGTCGTCTTCTTCGTCTTCGTCTGCCCCCCCTCGGCAGCGCCCGAGTCGAACTCTCTGCCGAGCTTCATGGCGATGAGGAGGCGGAGGTCGCTGGCGAGGGCGGCGTCGAGGCCCGCCGTCTCGTCCTCGCCCGCCTCGCCCTTGAGGTGGCGGACGACGGCGAGGGCGAGACGGATGCTGGCCGCCCGGCCGTCCTCGTCCGACACGCCCTTCTCGCCGAGGTAGACGGGCAGGCTGAGGGCGAGCGGGTTGATCTCCCAGCCATCGGTGGCGGCGCCGTCTTGTGCCACGGCCTTGGCGTCCGGCGCCGACGTCGGCTCGTCCGGCAAGGTCAGCAACTTTTCGACCTCGTCGTCCGGCATCTTGGCGTACGGCCCCATGGCCTGGCCGATGAGATAGGCCGTCTTGACGGCCCCCAGCGGCGGCAGCGGCTCGCGGGCCAGGTGCTGGCGGATCTTTTCGTGGACTTCGACGGTCCCGTTCTTGCTCAGGCCGTCGAGGAAGTCCTTGTTGTACTGGTCGGCCACCGTCTTGATCGACAGCTTGGAGTCGTTCTGCAGCCGGCCGACGAGGCGCAGGAGGAACGCGCGCTGCCGGTGCGGGATCGCCGTCGCCAGCTGCTGCCGCACGTGGGCGATGCGGGCCGGGAAGAATTCGCGCATCTGGGCCTGCTCCGTCTGGTTGTCCGTCATGTGGACGGCCTTGTCCTGGGCGGCGGTCAGGACGCCGATGGCCCAGGCGCCGTCCGACAGGATGGCCAGCGAGTCGATGGCGATGGCGCTGCCCAGCTGGTCGCCGAGCCCGTCCGAGGCCAGGTAGCCGCCCATGTACTCCTCCATGAAGCGGCTCCAGGGCCCGTCGCGCGCCGCCTGGATCTGCTTCAGGTGCTCCTCGCTCGGCTCCTCCGGCTCGAGCCAGACGCGCACCAGCGAGATGATGAAGCGGCTGAGGTGCACGATCAGGCCCAGCGGCCAGAGGCCGCCGATGACCAGGCCGTCGCCGATGTAGCACAGCGCCGTGTCCAGCACCTCGAAGCCGCCGAGGCGGTCGTTGTCGATGTTGGCCGCCAGCTGCGCCGTGCAGCCGACCAGCGGCATGATGGACGTCACCGCCGCCACCTTGTCTGACGTGCTGGCGTCGTTGACGAACGCGTCCACCACGCCTTCCACCCAGAAGGCGTAGCCGGCCGCGCCCAGGGCCTTGCCGCCGGCCGAGAGGAGCCTGCCGCGCGGCCTGAAGGTCGGCCTGCCGATCCCCTTGCCGCCCGAGCCCGAGAGAGGCTGGTAGCCCAGGTTGCGCGTCCGGACCTCGGACAACGGCCGCTTCCACTTCCGCTTGGCCACAGACTCCAGCCCGTAGTTCCGGGCGAGCTGCTCGAACTCGCTGGCCGATTCCTTCTCGGCCACATCCACAGACGCCGGCTCGGACTTCATGGCTTTCCCCCCTCTCGCGGCCCCGCTCTCGGCCCCGCTCTCGGCCCCGCTCTCAGCCTCTTTACCCGACCCGTCCCCGCCCTGCGCCTCCTTACCCGGCCCGTCCTCGCCCGCCGCCTCCTCCTTCTCTCCGCCGCTCCCCTCCTCCTCCTCGGCAGCCTCCTCCTCAGCCTCCTCCTCTTCCTCGCCGGAGCTGCATATCCCCTCTGCCCTCTTCCGAAGGTCCGTCTCGACGCATCGGGGAGCCAGATAGTTCTCTGCGCATTGCGCGTTCTTTCCGCAGACGACTTCCAAGACGAACTTCTTCAAGTTGGCCGACGGTTTGTCCTTCTCATATTTCGAGAAGCGCCCGTCCTTCCAATTCGGGTCGCCTTTGGGGAAGCCGGCGAGATCGGGCCGGGCCCCGGACGACTCCGTCGACTGGAACTTCTGCGCGTTGAATTCGGGGTTGGCCACGAACGGCTTGTCGATCTCCTTGCCCTCTCGCAGAGCTATCAGGTCCGAAGGCCTGAGGTCCGCCTTTTTCCAGTGTCCCTTGACCTGTTCCCACGGTATCTGCCCTACCGCCGCGTACTCCCACTCTTCCATGAAGCGGTCGTCGAGCGTCCCGTCGAGCGTATCCCTCACGCTGACCATCTGCTTGTCCGGGGCGATCAGGTAGAGATTGCCGGATGGCTTGCCGAATTCCCACGCCGCGTACGGATCCAA
The DNA here is from genome assembly GCA_002591385.1 of Cordyceps sp. RAO-2017. Taxonomy (NCBI): domain Eukaryota; kingdom Fungi; phylum Ascomycota; class Sordariomycetes; order Hypocreales; family Cordycipitaceae; genus Cordyceps; species Cordyceps sp. RAO-2017. Next base: position 5,522 of record NJEV01000116.1, on the reverse strand, counting down.
CGAGGTGGAGATGAACTTGGTCAAGCCGTCCTTCTTGTTCGTCACGTGCTGGAACAGACTCCAGGCCTTCTCCGGATCCCTCGGCGTGGCCTCGGACGACGACGGAAAGCTCGATTCCGGCCGGGTGTAGAAGCCGCCCACACCCTCGATCGCTGACGCGGGTCGGCTGTCGCCGCGATACAGGACGTTGACGCCCTCTTTTGGCTTGAACTTTGGACGCGTCCGTACCTTCTTCCCCTCCTTCTTTGGCTTGAACTGCTTGGGCTTAGCCCCCGTCGACGGCTGCTCGGGTTCCGTCTCCGGCTGCGGCTGCTTTTCACCTTCTTTCTGTTTCTTTTTCTTTCCCTTGAAAAAGTCACCGAGACCCCGTGCATGGATGGCTCGGGACTCATGATGTACAGAGACATGCCGGCCTTCACTCAGTCCCGCAAGTACAAAGAGAGCTGCTATAAACACCAGTAAGAGCAATGCCCTTGGCTGGGCATGCTTTCGTGGAAAGACCGACATTGTGGTAAGATCAAACGAGGGTTAATAGACCAAATGTCGCGTGAGAAGACTTGGAACGATAAGAGAGAGGATAGTCAAGTCGTGACTAGGGAGTTCGAGACAGGAACAACTTTCAGGGTATAGGACAAGACCTTCTTTATAGTGATTTTCAGATATATGCTTGACTTCCCTGACAACAGGCACACGGCGCTGGGCCGCCAGGCTAAAGGGCAAGGGTTGGACCGACAAGATCAGACGGCCAGGCACATTGGACCATCCATCCGACGAACACGCCCGGGAGCAGCAGTATGAGACGATGACGAGTCCGCTGGGTCGCATTGACCGGGCCATCGGCGCCGCAAGGCATAACGCAGTCTACGCCACGCCCTTCGAGTCCTCGTGAGCCTATAGGAAAGCCTGGACAGCCCAGGACGGTGATTTGTAAAGCTGACGATGGTGGCATGGAGTTTGGCGGCTCGAGAAGCCTTGCAAGGCAGAAAACACATCTCTCATCTCATCCTTGTGTTGTCCACACCGCACTAGACTCCTCTTTTTCCCTCGATGCTGGTGTGAACGATGGAGCTCGACCTGAGCGGAACAGGGTGCACACATATAATATATCGGGTACTAACTCTCAGACAGTAGTTGGCCGGCACCCATCTATTACTGGAATTGGCCAAGCCCCTATCTCTTACCTCGGAGGGCGTACTATTTTCAGTCCCCTCAGCCTTGACCGAACGATGTGTCCAGGACGAAAGGCGTTCTGTTACCAGTGTTAGTTTGAATGATGTGGCTAGACCTAAAACGGGAATTTCATAGCACGAGTTGCGTACTGTCCCCAATGACGGGATGGACTATGGGGCCGGGCCGAAACTAAACAATAAGGTGCTGCAACGAGTTGCGTGCCACCCCAAGTGCTGAGTTGAACCATTGGGGGTGGCCGCAAATCAAACAAACCAGACGTCGTCCAGCACCAAGTATTCGAACACAACGCAGCGTCAAGCAACCGCCGTACCTGGCTCTTCGTAACCAGATCAGCCATTCCATCACAGGAGTGCGGGTGCCTCATGATTTTGGTCTTGTGTGCTTGATATCCGACATTGACGTTCGACGACGCACACACAAGCATCAGTGGTTTCTAAACGCCTCGCGCTAGTCCGGGGTCGTGACTCGATCCCTCTGGGTCATTGCCCGGGTCTCTTGTGATGGCAAAGCTGACAAAACAAGTCCAGACGTCCGGATTCCAATCCGGGTCTGACGCGACGGCCAGAGGCCGGGATCGCCCCGTTTTCTTGCCCACAACGGCTGTCAGCCTGCTTTGAGACTGCTTGGAAATCGGCGGCGATCGGTGGATCATCTGAGGGCGGGAGCCCGAACAGACAAAGGTATGGATGTACATGTGTGGAAGAAAGGGGGGAGGCTCGTATAGAAAATAACATGCGCGCTTTCAGAGAGGCGTATGTCTTGGCATGGTGGTCTAAATTGAGGGTATGAGGATGCAAAGCTTGGCTTGCACTACGACGAGGTTGACACATGGAGAACGTCAAACCGTTGAGCTAACGTCAAAGGGGGCCCATACCACCGTGCAAGTCAGGCTTTTCGTAGAAGTTGCACTGTTCCCCTCCGAACCGGCCAAGGCTGGATAATCGTAGTAGAAGGGCGTGAAGGCTGCACTGCTGCCCACCCCAAAACCTGCTCAAAGAGGGGGAAAGTCCTTCCAAACCATCGTGAAAGCCTTCCCAAGGTGGAGTATAGTCCTAGTCAAACTTGACAAAGGATGCACTGTTCCCCTCGACAATGCTGCGAGAGTGGGAGAGTCCGTGCTGGTAGAATAAAGGCAGACTTACGCAGGATCCCCCCCCCTCCCCTCGGGAGACCAGCAGAGCCCGTAAAACATTATAGAAGCGCCGTCGAAACAGGCGTGGACGATTCGCGCCCGGCACGGCTCCGAACTACCCGGACCAGCCAAACCACGTGCAGGAGGCAAGGCTTCACGCCTAGCGCCGGGCTCTCTGGTGTGCCCAGGTTTCACACGACGTGTCAGCGCCCACAACCAGCCGGCGCTAGCGTCAGCCTCATGTGCGCTAGACGCATTGTCTTCATTCTATCATCTCCGAATGCCGTCCCAGTTCTTGCGGCATCGGCATCCCGTGCGATTCTTGTCATCCCGCGAATCCTTTGGGCCGGCCTCGCAATGGGTGGTCTGTGCTAGGACCGAGGTCCACAGAGGGCAGGCATGATATTCCAGAGTTTCAGGTCCCGTGGTGACATGGTGATGACTTGTTACTCGTGGGGGCTTCTTCTGACTCTTCAGGCTTCGTCAGTTGACCATCAATAGATGTGGTGCCGAGGCTGCTCATCGCCCGGTCGGGGCTTCGCTGTATATACCGCCGTCACGATAGACCACGTCGGCCATGGAGCGGGCAGCAAGTGGAGTAGGGGTTCGCATTCAAAACGATGCTTTCGGTCGACAGTCGAGACGCAGACGCTGCGCTCCATCACGGCACGCAGGAGAAAGAAAAGGCGGTAAGATGAAAGAGGCGGACGGATATCGTTGGCCGTCGTCTCTTTTAGACTCTTAGTTGACTTAGTTTGCACTTGACAACTAACTACTAGGCATTGAAACTTGACAGGCGACAGCGAGGCAAACACGAGCAAGTTCCCGCGCGAGACCCACTTTATTATATCCTAGCAGGGCCTACTCCCAAGTACCTATGTACTTTCAGTAAAATCGCCTATTTCTTATCCTTATCGTATCTTATCGTAAGCCTCGGAGCAAGCCTATTCCCAAGATTTTTTTTTTTTTTTGGCCCTCTCGTCGTCGTCTCCGATGCCATCCCGTCGCGACGCCCTGTTCCCGATCGCGTCAGCGGCTCTCATACCGGCGAACCGATGAAGTCATGGGCGTGCCGGAGCTTCAGCATCTCCACAGCACTCCTCGCTGATCGACCGGTTCTGGCCTCGGCGTCCGCATCGTCAGCCCGTCTCCGCCCCCGGCCGTGCGCGAGAGCACGAGGCTTGGATCCCGCCCGAGGCGCTCGCCACTACTGGGGCGGCCGCGCCGACCCGGCCACCATGACGACGACGATCGAGCTCGCGACGGTCCCGTCGGCCGACACGCCGGGCACCTGCCTTTACGTCCACCACGACAAGCACTCGTACCTCTTCGGCCATGTCCCCGAGGGCACCCAGCGCGCCCTCAACTCGCGCAAGATCCGCTTCGGCGGCACCGAGCACGTCTTCCTGAGCGGGCCCGTCGGCTGGGACCAGATGGGAGGCCTGATGGGCTACCTGCTCAGCATCGGCGCCGCCATCGAGTCCGCCGAGGCCTCCGCCGCCGACATGAACGACCTCCGGAGGGAGGCCGGCAGGAAGCTGGTCGAGAAGATGCAGCACAGCGGCGTCTGCGTCCACGGCGGCGACAACATCTGCCACATGCTGGCCGCCTGCCGCCCCGTCATCATGCGTCAGGCCGTCCGCGTCCGCGCCTGCGAGCTTCGCGCCGATCCCAGGGCCGCCGCCCCCGCCGCCGACGATGCCACGTTGGAGCCCGACTGGAAGGACGACGCCATAAGAGTGTGGAAGATTCCCGTCCGCAAGGCCCGCTCCAGCAGCCCGCCAAAGCGCCCGCACAGCAGCATCGATGATGCGGACGACGGCGGTGGCGGCGGCGGCGGCGGCAGCGGCGGCCCGGCAGCCGAAGCGTCGTCGCCCCCGCACAGGGCCGCCCTCTCGGACCCCGACGTCGCCGCCATGATCATCGAAAAATGCATGTTCAACGGCAAGCTCAAGAGCGGCTTCTTCCTGCAACCCCGCAAGGTCGGCGAGCTCGCGCCCGCGCAGGCGGCCCTCGTCAAGGAAAACGGCGTGCTGAGGCTCTACCGGCACGGCCAAGACAGCCTGTCCCCGGAAAGCAACGTCTTCGTCTTTCCAGGCCCCGACGACAAGGCGGCCGAGGACAAGCGGAGCGGCAGCCTGCCCATCAACCACCACGCACTGCCGCCGACGTGCTACGGCCAGACGTCGGTGTCGTACGTCGTCAAGTGCCACGACCGCAGGGGCACGTTCAAGCCCGACGAGGCCACCAGGCTGGGCGTCACCAAGAGATATTACCGGGACCTCATCGCGGGCAAGAGCGTGCAGGGCGCGGACGGGAAGACGGTGCTGCCGGAGATGGTCATGGGCGCGCCCAAGCCCGGCAAGGGCTTCGTCGTCGCCGACATCCCCGGGCCCGACTACGTGGACGGCTTCATGGAGCGGGCCGAGTGGAAGAACGCGGGGCTGATGGAGAACATTGTGTCCTTCTACTGGATCCTGGGCCCCGGCCTCTCGCACGACGCGCGGATCCACGCCTTCATCAAGCAGCACGGCGGGGCCAGGCACGTCTTCTGCGCGCAGGACACGTGCCCCAACATGATCGTCCACCCCGGCGCGGCCGACCTCCAGGTCCGGCTCCGGCAGATCGACCCGGAGCGGTACCCGGTGGCCAGGTACGACAACAGCGTGCGGTACCCGCAGCCGCCGCCCGAGTCGCCCATCGTGCTGGGCCGGGCGGGCGAGAAGATGCAGCTGATGCCGTCGGTCCAGATGGACGGCCGGGGCCCGACGCCCTTCACGGACCTGGCGGCGGCCGGGCAGGCGCTGACGGCCGAGGTGCTGGAGCTGGCCGAGAGGGCCCAGGCGCGGGCCTCCAACGCCGGCTTCCTGGCGCGCATCGAGGAGGGCGAGAGCGACATACCGAACCGGGACGCCGAGATCGTCGCGCTCGGGACCGGGTCGGCGAGCCCGAGCAAGTACCGCAACGTGTCGGCGACGCTGATCCGCGTGCCCGGCATCGGCAACTACCTGCTCGACTGCGGCGAGGGCACGCTCGGCCAGATGCGGCGGGCGTTCGGCCCCGACGGCGCGGCCGACGTGCTGCGCGGCCTCCGCTGCATCGTCATCAGCCACTTCCACGCCGACCACCACATGGGCACGGCCTCGGTCGTCAAGGCCTGGTACGAGCAGGCGCTGCGGGACGACGACGCCGCCGCCGC
>NJEV01000115.1:0-36977 GCA_002591385.1 Cordyceps sp. RAO-2017 | reverse complement strand
CGGCGGCGACGGCGCCCAAGAGCAACGCCGACTTCAAGGCCATGTTCCTCGACAGCGGGCGCAAGCAGCAGGAGACCCCCCCGTCCGTCGAGGGCGGCTCGTGAGGGGGGGGGGGGACACGGCCGGCTTCAGCATCCCGGCTCTTCCTCCCTCTCTTCCTCCCTCTCCGCCTCGCACAACCACCAGCCCTCTCTACACGGTCCCCATCTGCGCTGGGTGTTTCCTCCCGCTAGACGACTCGGCCTCGTCTACGGCATCTCCCCCTCCCTTGCTTCACGCACTGGCTCCCTTACCGAATTGGCCCGCGACTCCTCACGCACACGGCTTGTAACACATGGAGGATCGCGGGGGCGGGTAGACGTAAAAAAAAGAATAATACATGACAGTACACGGCGAGGGCCGCATGCAATGTATGTACACGCGACGCGCTCTGCTTTCTTCTTTTTCGTTTCCCTCGTGCCCCCTTCCGTGACCAGGTCGGAGTAGTTTCCGTCGGAGAACAAACCCGGCACGTCTAAGGCTTGGCCGCGGCCCCCGAGGGCGGCTCGGGCGCGGCGAAGAGGCGCTGCCAGACGTCGAGCCACTTCTCGTGCTGGGCCGTGGCCAGCCTGCCGGGCTGGCGAAAGGCGCGGGCCAGCAGCTCGCGCAGGCGCGCGCGCAGCGTCTTGAGCACCAGCATCGACTTCCAGTCCGGCAGGGCGAAGCGGGCGCGGTTGCCGTCGAGGACGATGACGCCCGAGAACATCTGGGACGAGGCGCGGCGGTCAGCCCCGGACGCGAGGAGAGGAGGGGGAGGGGGACTTACGTCGCAGCGGACGTCGCCGCAGAGGAGGGCGACGGCGAAGGGCTCGACGGCCGTCGTCTCGTGCGCGTGGTAGACGCTGGATATGGCGCCGGTCAGCGGCGGGGATCCGGGGGACGGGGGGGCCGGGCCGGGAACTCACGACTTGGACTGCATGATGTGGTAGTAGGCCAGCCACTTGATGTCGAGGTGGCCGCGGTTGACGGACGACGGGTGCAGGCTGATGGACTGGTTGTTGCCGACGTTGCGCAGGCCGCGGGCGCCCGGCGCGTCGCGCACCAGCAGCTTCGGGTAGAAGCTCCAGGCGACGACCGAGGCCGCGACCGCGTCGTTGTCGCTGTTGCCGTCGACGCGCCGCGGCACCTCGAAGAAGGCCTGCTGCCGCCGCCCGCGCCCGCCGCCCGAGCGCTGGCCCTTGAGCGCCCGCCGCTCCTCCTCCGTCAGCTGCAGGAAGCCCGAGTCGGCGAGCGAGGCCAGCAGCTGGCCCTTGAGCTCCTCGATGCCGGCCAGCGTCTGCGGGCTGAGGAAGTTCTTGCGGCAGAACTGGAACTCGCGGCCGCCCGCGCCGCCGCCCGACGACCGGCACACCCGCTTCCAGGCCAGGTACGCGTTGTAGACGGTCAGCAGGTCCGAGTCGGCGCGCCGGAAGGCCATGCGCGCGTTGTTGGCCTGCGCCCGCTGCCCGAAGGGCGCCGAGAAGGGCGACTTGGACGACAGGATCGCCGCCGCCGTCAGCGCCATGTCCAGGCACTTGAAGACGGTCCCGAGCAGGATCAGCTTGCCGAGGAAGACGTCGAGCGGCAGCCGCGCCAGCTGGTGGCCCAGCGGCGTCAGCTCCTCCGCCATCGTCAGCGCCCGCACGTCGACGAGCGCGTCGATCGCCCGCCGTATGTTCTTGGCCGACGGCGGGTCCAGCGCGTCCCCCAGCGTCTCCTCGATGCCGCCGATTTTGCATATCTTGACCCGGATCGCGAGGTCCTGCAGCGACAGCCGCAGCATCTCCGGCGTCTGCTGGTCCGCCATCAGGTTGTCGTGCCGGTGCCGCGTGAACAGGTGGAAGCAGAGGCCGTTCTGCACGCGCCCGGCACGGCCCCGCCTCTGCTTCGCGTTGGCCCGGGAGATGAAGGTGTCGATGAGCCTCGACAGCTGCCTCCGCTCGTCGTACCGCATCTCGCGGTGCTTCCCCGTGTCGATGACGCACGTCACGTCCGGGATCGTGATGCCCGTTTCCGCTATGTTGGTCGCCAGCACGATCTTGCGCGTCCCGGGCGGCGGCACGAGGAAGGCCGACTCCTGGTCCTCGGTCGCGATGGTGGAATGCAGCGGATACACCAGGCAGTCCTTTGCGAAGCGCGGGTCCCCGAGCAGCATGTCGTTCAGCGTTCGGATCTCGGCGATGCCGGGCAGGAAGACCAACGTTGCCTTGCTGTACTGCTGCAGCGACTCGCTTGTGGCCACGTGGGCTATCAGCTGGACGACCAGGTCGAAGTCGATCTGGTACTCGTCCATCTGCGACAGCGCGCTGCGCGTCTTGGCCGAATATGCGGATAGGCTCTGCGGCGCGTCGCTCTTCGCGTTGCCGGCATCCTCCTCCATCGCGTCGTCGTCCAGGTCGATCATCTTGTCGGCCGGCGAGTTGGTCGGGCTGTAGCCGGTCGCCTCGATGGCGTCTTCGAGGTAGCGCACGTCCACGGGGAACGTCCGTCCCGGCACGTTGAGGATCGGCGCCCGGCCGAGATACCTCGAGAAGCGCTCGGCATCGACCGTGGCCGACATGAGCACCACCTTGAGGTCCTTGCGTTGCGCCAACAGGCGCTTGAGGACGATGAGGAGGAAGTCGCTGTCGATGGACCGCTCGTGCACCTCGTCGAGCACCAGATGCGTCACCTCGCGGAGGTCGTTGGAGCCTTCGAGCATGCGCATCACGATACCCGTCGTCGCGTACACCAGCCGTGTCTCGCGAGTCGTATTGGCCTCGAGGCGGATCGAGTAGCCCACGAGAGATCGGCTGGTGCCCAGGTCGCCCTTCTTCTCGCCCAGCTCCTCGCTCACTCGCCGGGCCAGCGATATGGCCGAGATACGCCGCGGCTCCGTGCAGTAGATCTTGCAGGCTTTGCCTTGGCTGAGCTCGTGCTCCAGCAGGAATGACGGCACTTGCGTACTCTTTCCACTGCGGCAGGTCAGACATCGTCAGACTCAGGGCTCGCGACCGGCCGCGACTTACCATCCCGTTTCGCCGCAGATGATGACCACCTGGTTCTTGTCTACGGCATCGAGCACTTGAGGCCGAAACTGCCACATGGGCAGCTGGGCCCTCGATTCCTGTCGAGCTGGTCAGCCGCCAATTCTCCACGAGTCTGGGTCAGCCTTACCAGCATCGTCTGAAATTTGTGCGAGCCGGATTTGTCGGCCCATATCTTTTTGTACTCGTCGCCGCTGGCCGAGTTCTGCTTTTTGCGATCGCTCAGGCTGCTGTCCGCTGCGTCTTGATGTGCTTTCGGAGTGCCCCGGCCTCGGAAGGCACCTTGGAGGATGACGCCATCTTCGAGTTCCTGATCATGCCTCTGCCTGACCAGGGCCCTCAGGGACTTGACGACGTCGCGATCGATCGAGTCCAGCCGACTCTGCTTGGCCTCGGCCAACTCGTTCCATAAATCGCGCCACACAGGCGGCAACCGCAGGCCGACCTTTTCTTCCCTCGCATTGCCGCTGAAGATGTGGAAGAGAGCCGAGGTGGCTATGTACGCTTCCGACTGCTTAGCATCTGGTGTGGCGATCCCGACCATCGTGAACGTGAATCGGTTTTGGTCAGCAACGATTTCCACATCTGATCCGGGCTCACTTTGGGGCGGTTCCTGCGGCTTTGCCCACCCGATGTCGATTGACTGGCGATTCGCGAATGTCGCCTCCGACACCGTGCTGTAGTGGATTTTGACGGAAGCATCCCTGTAGTCTGGTCAGACCATGCCCTGTTACTCGTGCTGCGGCCGAGGCTGCTACTTGCCTTGAGCGACACGCCTCCTCCAGCACCCTCCTAGGCTTGATACCCGTCCAATCGCCAAAGTCCCGTATCACGACCTTTGCGCCGCTGGAGGAGTTGATGACGGTTCGTGTCTTGCCGGTCTGGGGGTCAACCTCGTCCTGGGGCAGGGACGCGAAGAGACCGGCAATATCATCGTCGTCTTCGTCTTGGTCGGCCAAGACCTCGGCTGCGATGCGCTCCGCCTCGGCCGATATGTCGTCGTCGTCCGGTTTTCCGGCCTCGGCGGCTGGATCCGATGCCCCGGGCTCTTGGTCCTGCTGGGCGTGCTGTCTCGCAGCCGCCAGTTTTTTCTCCACAGCCACCCTCTCAACCTTCCAGCGCTGCTCGGCTGTGAATTTGTCGAAGAGCACGTCACCGTCGATTTTTCTCAGCTTGGCCTCCTGCTTTGCTATTTCCACGTCGGTGTCGTCGTTGCCGGCGTCATGGCGCCTGGTCTTCCCCATAGCGTGAGCACGGTTCAGCTCGAGAAGCTTTGCCTTGGCGGCGATGTATTCGGGAATCAGGTCCTCCGGTTCGATGTCGGCGTCGAAAGTCACAGCCGTCTTTTTGGACGGCGTCTTGGCGGCGCGCCCGTTGCCGTTGCTTGATTCCTTATTCCCGCGACTACTCTGCGGATCTTGAGGCTTGGGCGTATGCGGGCGGGACGAGAACGGACTTTCGGTCGGCGTATCTGGAGGCAATCTGAGTAAGTGCGTCAGGCCCGGCAAGGGACGGAATGGATCCGTCAAGACTTTACCTCTGGCGACTGGCTTGGGGCGCGACTCGTACGCCGGCAGTTCCTCAAGGGAGCATTGGCGCGCCAGCCAGTCCAGGGCCTCGTCCAGGCCCCAGATGGAGTCCTTGACGGCAGTGGACACGTGAGGAGCGATGTCAAGGATGTGCTGAAGCGCAGCCTCGACTCTCTCGCCGGGGAAGGCAGCAGCCTCGAGAGTTTGGCGCAGGGTCCACAGCCGGAGAATCATGTCCTCCTCCGAGGGCATCCTGCCGCTCCCGGCATTTTCCGACGAGACGCTCGAAGCAGAGAAGCGAGTCTCGGCCTTTATCAGGTCGAGGATCTGGTCGAGCAGGTCCGGGGGCAGCCACTTGGGGATGTTGACGGTGTCGGCCTGGTTGCGCAGCAAGCGGCGGTCCGTCTCGAGGCGCTGGCGCTGGCGCTGGGCGTCGCGCTTGGCCTTCTGGGCGTGCTTCTCGACCAGTAGCTGCAGCTCGGCCTCCTCGAGCCGCCTCTCGAACTCCTCGGGGCTCAGCGGCGTTTCGCCAGCTTGCTGCTGGGCCGCCGGCGGGGCACTGGCGCTGTCCTCGGCCGACGAGGGAGGGGCATCGCCGTCGTTGGATTTTTGGGCGGTCGGCGACGGCTGGGGCTCCGTCTCGGGCCTGGGCTTGGAGGCGATCGAGGTCGTCGCGAAGCCCCGGGCCGGGTTGACGGCAGGCTTCTTCTTCTTCTTCGTGCCGGCCATGATCGGACTGGACGTGTCGCTTGCAGGAGATGTAGAGGTGTTGACGCGAGCCAACCGACAAACATCGGCTCTTGCTGGAAGTGGAGGACGATTTCGATAAGGTTAGGTATTTGGTTATCTCGTATTTGGCAGAGGTACCGATACTTTGCCTTTCGGCTTGAACCTCGCAGCAGAGGCAAAGAGAGGCAACCGAGGCAGTCTATTTGCACCTGATCGTAGTACTGGTACGATCTTCTCTATTACGTAGGTGGGCAGCCGTCGCTGCCTCGGTCGCCAGGCGGCGGCTGGCGTTCGTACCGATCAAGTGCCGACAATTGATGAGGGTCGGAGAGTGGGAAAGCTTCGTCTATGGCGTCGACTCCTCTCTGATTGGGCCACCAAGTTTTGAGCATGGGCTCGAGCTCCTGGGCGGGCGCTGAGCGAGCGATCGTCGGTCTGTGGAGTACGGTATTCTGTGGCCTGTATTGGTGGCGAGGATTGATAGCGGTGGCTCAGGCCGATTGAGTCAGACCGAATGGATAGGACCAGATCTTTTAGGACGTACCCAGTTTCCAAGAAAATTAAGGGCATAGGACCGTAAGAAGGAGGAATAGAAAATCGGCACCTTGATCTTCTCGTGCGGGCGACCCTTTCCGAGGATTGGGCTCTTTGCTATTTGGTTGATGGTAGGTAGAGGTAGGTAGGTCGTTTGGCAACCAGTCCATACAGGCTCCATAGGGGACTCCTGGGGTGCAAACTCCGCTGTAACGCCTCCAAGGTACAGGCGGTACGGCGTTGCTCTACGCGCCCCTGAGCCCTGGAAAAAACTCGCGGCTCCCTTCTGGTCGTGAGAAGCGGGCGGGCGGTGAGCATCTATCTGCCTCTTGCTTCCCTGGCGGGGCCGATTTTTTTGACCGTCAGGAAAGCCGGCTTGGCCTCTCTCTCAAGTCTTGCTCGACCAAGCGCTCTCTCTGGTCCGTCCAAAACATCGAGAACTTCAACCTGGCGCAGCGTTTCCTCCCTCTCCTGGACCCTTCTGCTTCTTTCTGTTTCTGCCCGCCCGCCCCGTCAGGCTTTGCGTCATATCCAGGGCCTGGGGCAGCGCGGAGAGAATAGCTTCGATAGTCCCCGATGATTCCTACTCTTCGCTCTCGTCATGTCTGAAGCTGCAGTCAAAGGCGGCGGCCTCGACCTGGCGGCTGCCGAGAAGGCCCTGGCCTCGTCCTCGACGTCGGAGCGCATCGCTCAGCTACAGCAGCTCCAGGACTCGGTAGCACAGAAATGTAGCCTCATGTCGCTTGCCCATTCCCACGTTGGACGAGGCGCTAACTGGGCATCCCCAGCGCTGCAGCAGCAGCTCCTCCCTGACGTCCTCGAGCTCCTCTTCGGCACCCACGCCCTTTACCACGACCGAGAATCGCGAATCGCCGTGCAGAAATGCCTTGTCACCGCCGTCGACGCCCGACCGAGCTCTGCAGCTCTGGAAGCCCTAGTCAAGGCCTTGCGCCAGGAGAGTCAGAAGCCCGGCATCGCCGTCTCCAATGCATTCGTTCTGGTCGAGTGGTGCAGCGTCCTCATGCAGTGCCTGGCCGGCTCGCCTACGTGGCAAGACTTGGGAGGCGACCTTCTCCTGGCCGACGCGGATGCTCTCGAGAAATGTCTGCAACCAGGCACGAAAAGTGGTGTCGTCAGATCTGCCACCGTTGTTACTCGGAGAGCGTTCCGGAAGCTCCTCTCCCCTGCCCAATCGCGCGAGAAGAGCTTGGACATGGCAGTCACGGTCCTCACGGCCAAGAGACCTCAGCCCGTGGCCAAGCATGCCTTGATTTTGGGCGTCATTGCCGGTGTTTGTGCCCGTCAGCCCGCGCTCAAGTCTCAGCTAGAGACGCTGAAGCCCAAATACTACGACTTCTACAGTCGCGAGCTCATTGGATCGCGGACACCACTGCCAGAGCACGTCGCCTTGGGCCTCGCCGACTTCTTCTCTCACTTTGTCACTCTGGACGAAGCGGAGAGGGAGCTGATTCCGGCCATCGAAAAGGGTCTACTTCGTGCGCCCGAGGTCGTGCTGCAGGGAGTCCTCAAGCCCTTCGTCACCTCCCTCCCCGACGGCGTCGACTTGTCCAAGATACTGCAGGGCAAGCTTCTCAAGCCGCTCTTGGCCAACGTCAAATCCAGCAATGTCTCTATCCACACGGGGGCCGTCGCCGTCTTCAAGGCCATTGCTGCCCGCTGCTCCGATTTCCAAGCAATGGATGCGGTGGCGGGCGAAATAGCCAACCTTCTGGCCGCCGGAAAGCTCGCAACGCCTGATCAGAGGGTGCTCCATGCCGAAATGCTGGAGGCGACACCGCTTTCCGAGGATGGCGCCAGCAAGGTCTCTTCAGCCCTCGTGACGGTGGCCTCCAAAGAGGGCAATGAAGTGGCCCTGGCCGCTGAAACCTCGGCCTTGACGCGGCTTACCGTCATGATACTGGAGGCAGGCCGGGAGGTACCGAAGCCTGTACTGGATGCGGTAACCAAAGGGCTTGCTGAGAAGAAGCCAGGCTCGCGCCGGCTCTGGATGCTGTTCGCCGGCAATGTCCTGCATTCGCTGGGCCACACGGAGACCGCCCCAGGGCTGTCCTCCTTCGTGGAGTCAGTCATACCCAAGTTCCTGGCCAACTTCGAAGAGGTTGTCTCAAATGCGGCTGGAGCTGCACAGAGCGGCCTTGTCATCGGCTCATACATCCTCACGGCTCTTTCACCAACGCTGCGTCGGCGGTGTGCCGGGTCTGGGGCCGCCGCCTCCCTGGTGAAAGCAGCCATCCCGGCCAAAGCGTTGTCCCTTGCGGCCAAGCAGGCCTTCCTCCTGAATCATCGCATATTCAACAAAATCAGCGGCGAAGACGATCTGCTCTGGTTTTGTCGAGCTCTGTCATCTGTGTCCTCAGAACTCAATGGCACGACCGACAAGGAGGTCGCCGTGGCTTGGTCTCACGCCATGATATATCTGATCACCGCAGGCAACATTCCGCCCAAGGCTCAGCGAGAGGCGACAAAGTCCATGTCCACGCTTTACGCCCAGAATCCGACACTCATGTCTAAAATCATGATCGACGGCCTGTGGAGTATCCTCGCTGGCGACGAGGCCAAGGAAAAAGAAGCCAGATTGGAACGAATGAACTTCATCAACGTTCTGAGGTGTATTTGTCTTGAGCCGGGCGAGCTGGCAAAACTCGGAGTCGACTTGGATGCAAGGGCACTGGAGGCGCAAGCCTGTTCTCTACCAGTCCTGTGTCGCCATGAGCTGGTGCCGCGATCCAGCTGGATAGACATGTGTCTTCGGATGTCTATCGACCCCGGGAGTCTCGCCCACAGTCATTTAGACGACCTCTTGAATGAGATCTGGACGAGGACGTCGTTCGACCAGCAGGTATGCTCATCTGGTGCACTCGTTCCGCTCTCATCCATAATCCTCTGACCTGATTCATTCGCAGTCGGATGTTGTCAGGCAAGCCGCGTACAATGCCGCCGCCGAACTAGCTTTTGTCGCACCCGACGCGGTCATTCCACGACTGATGGAGCTCGTAAGCAGCGACTTAGATGCTGGTCAGTTGCGCGACATTGGCCCCGTGGAAGCCGCCATCTTCAGGACGCCAGAAGGCACTTGCTTTGTCGACGTCCTCGCGAAAAAGAAGCAGAATGTGGTTCCGAACAAGAACAGCAAAGACTACGACATCCTCAAGTGGGAAGAGGATCTCAGGATACAGCTGGAGCAGAAAAGGGGGCAGCAGCGAAAGCTCACGGCGGAAGAGACATCGAAAGTGAACGCTCAGCTGAAGATGGAATCGCAACTGAGGAATTCGATCCGGAAAGTCGAGGCGAATCTGATACGTGGCGTCGGTACCATCAAAGCTCTGGCAACTGGACCCCCAACAGATGCGACCCTCTGGCTCGGTTCCGCCGTCGCGTTGCTGCTGGGCATCTCTGACGCCGGTGCTGGCCTCATCATAGGAGATGCGGCTTCGTTGGCTTACATTGTCTGTTCCGAAAGAGTGGCGGCCCGGCTAGGGCCTATTCGGCCGTTCATCGGGGTGGCGACTCTAAGAATCAGGGGAGTCACGCTTTCCGAGGACTATGACCAGGAACGCCTCGAGGATCTTGTTACAAGGGTGCTGTACCGTCTCCGTTTTGCCGGAGAGCAGCGACCCTTTGACGTCGTCTCCCTGATATACGTCTTGCCACTGGTGTTGGATGTTCTGCGCCGGGGCGGCTTTGGAGAGGCCGCCGACGATCGAGACGCGCAACTTGTGCTGGCGTTGGAGTTCCTTTCGTTCCACACTGACGTCTGCGAGGACGAAGCTACGCCGCGCGCCAAAGTTCTGGAAGTTCTCATCCAGGCGATGCAGAACTACGCGCAGCATTATAAACTCGTCAAGGATTGCTTTGCCGACATTTGTCGGTGCATAGCGCCCAACATAGGCCAAGGCGAGATGGTGGTCTTGGCGAAAGGAGCTACTGTGTCCCAGGCCGGCGTCAGGACAACGGTACTGCAGTCCATCAGTGCTGAGGTCGATATGAGCGAGCTCAACTACTCTGATGAGATATGGCTGGCGTGTCACGATGATGTCGAAGAAAACCAGGAACTCGGCAAAGAAGTTTGGGAAGAGAGTGGCTTCGAAACCAATGCCTCGGTTCCCATGGGGATGATACCGTATTTGGAGAGCAAGGACTCCCAGCTACGCAGGGCAGCGGCGCGCTCTCTGGCCGATGCGGCCCAGTCACACGTGCAGTGCCTGGACGAGGTCATTTCCAAACTCAAGAAGTTGTACCTGGAGTTTGCCAAGCCCAAAGTGCAACAACTCGATGAGTTCGGGATGCCCAAGAAGATGGACCTGTCCGACCCATGGGAGGCCAGGCAAGGCATCGCGACGGCTTTCAAGGAACTTTCCTCGGTCATGAACAAAAAGCAGATTGACGAGCTCTTCAACTTCCTCATTGAGGCAGGTCCGCTCGCTGACAAGAGCGATTCGGTCCGAGGAGAAATGCTAGATGCTGCCATTCGGGCCACCGAGGTCCACGGGAAGGGAATGATCGAGCAGCTGATGAAGAAGTTCGAGCACACTTTGGAACAGCCTGACAAAAACAGCGAGGCGGCTGATCGGGTGAATGAAGCGGTCATCATCATGTACGGGGCTCTGGCGCGGCACTTGTCTCCGGGAGACTCCAAGATCCCCGTGGTCATTGAGCGGCTGCTGGCAACGCTGAGCACACCATCCGAGACTGTACAGTACGCGATTGCCGAGTGCCTTCCCCCGCTCGTCAGGGCCTGTGCAGACAAGTCGGCCAAGTACTTCAATCGGGTGATGGATGAGCTTCTTAACTCCAAGAAGTACGCTGTCCAGAGAGGTGCAGCGTATGGATTGGCAGGGTTGGTACTGGGGAGAGGAATCTCGTCGCTTCGGGAATACCGCATTCTGTCCACACTCAAAGGAGCCGCGGAGAACAAGAAGGATGCGAATCAAAGAGAGGCGTCCTTGCTGGCATTTGAGCTTCTGTCGGTGATACTGGGCCGACTTTTCGAGCCGTACGTCATTCAGATCGTGCCCTTGCTTCTGAGCGGCTTCGGCGACACAAACGGTGACGTGCGAGACGCCTGTCTCGCCGCTGCCAAGGCGTGCTTCGGAAAGCTTAGCTCCTACGGCGTCAAGCAGATAATGCCCACCCTTTTGGAAGGGCTCGACGATCAGCAATGGCGCAGCAAACGAGGAGCGTGCGACCTTTTGGGTGCCATGGCATATCTTGACCCGAACCAGCTAGCCAACAGCCTGCCGGACATCATCCCTCCCTTGACTGGCGTCCTGAACGACAGCCACAAGGAGGTGCGGGCCGCCGCCAACCGCAGTCTGAAGCGCTTCGGTGAAGTTATCAGCAACCCAGAAATCAAGGGGCTGGTGGACGTGCTCCTGAAAGCGCTCAGCGACCCTACAAAGTATACGGACGAGGCTCTGGACTCCCTGATCAAGGTGCAGTTCATACACTATCTCGATGCCCCCTCGCTCGCCTTGATCACCCGTATCCTGCAGCGTGGCCTGAGCGACCGCTCCAACACCAAACGCAAGGCTGCCCAGGTCATTGGTAGCTTGGCCCACTTGACGGAGAAAAAGGACATAGTTGCTCATCTCCCGATCCTCGTCGCCGGGCTCAAGACTGCCGCCGTTGATCCGGTGCCGACGACCCGCGCCACTGCGTCGAGGGCGCTCGGCTCCCTGGTCGAGAAGCTTGGCGAAGATGCTCTGCCCGACCTCATCCCCGGCTTGATGCAGACCCTCAAGTCGGACACCGGCGCAGGCGACCGCCTCGGATCCGCCCAGGCCCTCAGCGAGGTGTTGGCCGGCCTGGGGACGACGAGGCTGGAGGAGACGCTGCCAACGATCCTCCAGAACGTCGAGTCGTCCAAGGCGGCAGTCCGGGAGGGTTTCATGTCACTCTTCATCTTCCTGCCTGTCTGCTTCGGAAACAGCTTTTCCAACTACCTGGGTCGCATCGTCCCGCCCATCCTGGCCGGGTTGGCTGACGACGTTGAATCGATCCGTGAAACTGCCCTTCGAGCTGGCAGGCTCCTCGTCAAGAACTTTGCCATGCGGGCTATCGATCTGCTTCTACCAGAGCTTGAGAGGGGTCTAGCGGACGACAGCTACCGGATCCGTCTCAGCTCCGTCGAGCTTGTCGGCGACCTCCTCTTCAACCTCACCGGCGTCAAGGCAAACACCGAGGACGAGGACGAGGACGATGAGGACGATGGGAAAGAGGCGGGCGCATCCCTCAAGGAGGTCCTCGGGGAAGAGAAGCGCAACAAGATCCTTTCCGCACTCTATGTGTGTCGTTGCGATACCGCCGGAGCCGTTCGCTCGGCGGCCATTGCCGTGTGGAAAGTTCTCGTGCCCAGCCCCAGAACGCTTAAGGAGCTCGTCCCGACCCTCACGCACCTCCTCATCAGGCGCTTGGGTAGCGCCAACATGGAGCACAAAGTCATCGCAAGCAACGCACTTGGGGAGCTCATCCGGAAGGCCGGCGATGGAGTTCTGTCCAGCTTGCTGCCGACCTTGGAGCAAGGCCTGCAGGCGTCCACGGACTCGGACGCGAAGCAGGGCATTTGTCTCGCCCTTCGAGAGCTCATCTCGTCGGCGTCGGCCGAGGCATTGGAAGACCACGAGAAGACGCTCATCTCCGTCGTGCGCACCGCGCTCACGGACTCGGACGAGGAAGTCAGAGAAGCCGCTGCGGAGGCGTTCGACTCGTTACAGCAGATTCTCGGCAAACGAGCCGTCGACCAGGTTCTCCCCTACCTTCTCAACCTTCTCCGGTCCGAAACCGAGGCAGACAATGCGCTGTCGGCTCTCCTCACGCTTCTCACTGAGACCACGCGCTCCAATATCATTCTTCCCAACCTCATCCCGACTCTGACCACGCCGCCAATCTCCGCATTCGATGCCAAGGCTCTGGCCTCCTTATCTCGGGTTGCCGGAGCTGCCATGAACAGACGACTGCCCAACATCATCAACTCCTTGATGGACAATGAGATCAGCTGCCAGGAAGACGGCCTGCGGGCAGAGCTGGAGGCGTCGTTCGACACGGTCGTCCAGTCTATCGACGAGTACGACGGCCTCAATACGGTAATGAACGTTCTTCTCGGACTCTTCAAGCACGAGGACCACAGACGAAGGGCTTCGACGGCACGCCACCTTGGGAACTTCTTCTCTGCGACATCGGTTGACTACTCCCGTTACAACCAAGACATCATCCGCTCGTTGCTCAACTCGTTTGACGATGGCGACATGGACGTTGTCAAGGCAGCCTGGGCAGCCCTCAGCCAGTTCACAAAGAACCTGAGAAAGGAGGAGATGGAATCGCTCGTCGTGTCGACTCGGCAGACGCTGCAACGGGTTGGCGTCCCGGGGGCGAACCTTCGCGGATTCGAGCTTCCCAAGGGCATCAACGCCATTCTACCCATCTTCCTGCAGGGCCTGATGAACGGGACAGCTGAGCAGAGAGTCCAGGCAGCGCTCGGCATCTCGGACATTGTTGACCGAACAAGCGAGGCGTCGCTCAAGCCGTTCGTCACCCAGATCACAGGACCACTCATCCGCGTCGTGTCAGAGCGCGCCACCGAGGTCAAGTCGGCCATCCTCCTCACTCTCAACAACCTCTTGGAGAAGATGCCCACGGCTCTCAAGCCTTTCCTGCCGCAATTGCAACGAACCTTTGCCAAGTCCCTGGCGGACACATCCAGCGAAACACTAAGGTCGAGGGCGGCGAAGGCGTTGGGGACACTTATCAGGTACACTCCACGCGTCGATCCGCTGATCGCCGAGTTGGTCACCGGCTCGAAGACGACGGATCCTGGAGTGAAGACGGCGATGCTCAAGGCACTCTTCGAGGTCATCAGCAGGGCAGGATCCAACATGGGCGAGACGTCGCGATCGGCTGTGCTCTCTCTAATCGACACGGAAGCCGACGGGCGAGACGATACGATGACCATCACCAACGCAAAGCTCCTGGGGGCCCTCATCAAAAACGTGCCTGAAGAGGCCGCGACATCGCTCCTGAAACACAGGGTCGTCACCACCAACTGCAGCGTTTCGTCCGCCATTGCCCTCAACGCGGTGCTTGTGGAGTCACCGGACACTCTCCTGCAGAGCCCCTTGGCAGACGAACTGCCCGACCTGCTCTGCCAGGGCATGGTCCACAAGAACGTGAGTGGGGTCCGACCACGGCTGGCTTCGGAGGAAAACATTGGCTGACAGTCTACGGATACAGACGTACATCTCCGACAATTTCATCCTTGCGACGGGCAAGGTGTTACTTTCGTCTCCTCCGAAGAGCTTCGACAGCACAAAGAGGATCTTCGAGACCTTGGCGACGATCATCGAGCCGGGGAACCCGACCGACTCTCGCCGGCTAGCTCTGGTAATCGCGCGAACGCTCAGCAGGATTAACATGGACATGGTCCGGCCCCATCTGCCGCTCTTGGCGCCTCCCGTCTTCGCCAGCGTCAGAGACCTCGTCATCCCCGTGAAGCTCGCGGCCGAGGCCGCCTTTGTGGAACTGTTCAGTGTGGCAGACGAAGAGAGCCGCGTGTTCGACAAGTTCGTGGCTGGTCCGGGGGCAGACCTGCCGGCGAACACGAAGCGAAGCATGAGCGACTACTTCAAAAGGGTGGCCGTAAGGCTCGGAACACAGGCTCGGGAGAGGAGGGAGGCGGAAGGGGGCCAAGGCGGTTTGGGGCTCTCCAATGACGAGCAGGAGGACGAGAAGGAGATTTGGAGCGTCGGGAAGCTGGAGGTCGCCGGAGAGAGCCTTTCCTGAGTGGATGGTGGCAGAGTGATGAACACGTATGTAGACGAACAAAAGCGAGCTGGATTGGGTCGGGGATCATGTCCCGAGGGCTCGCGGTAGCGACGGCGTAGTGGTGGAAGGCCGCATGTGCAGAAGAATCTGAGGAGACGATGTCGTGGTGCGACCCGCACGAGTCCCGTCTTGCATGATTTGTTGACACAGCTGAGCATGGACAGCCAGCCGTCCGGACTGGATGCTCGTATGGCCACGACGATAGGTAGACGTACCTGCATCGTCATGACGGACTGCGCGGGAGAAGTCCATGTCACGTGACTTATATACGAGCTGATCGATGACTCATCGGAGCCCTCGCTTAGCGCGAAACGTCGAGACTAGTGCACGTGAACCCACAAACTCTGTGCGCAATGTCCGAGGGCTGAGAAAT
Organism: Cordyceps sp. RAO-2017; assembly: GCA_002591385.1. Lineage (NCBI taxonomy): Eukaryota > Fungi > Ascomycota > Sordariomycetes > Hypocreales > Cordycipitaceae > Cordyceps > Cordyceps sp. RAO-2017. The sequence goes on along the minus strand of NJEV01000115.1, from coordinate 21,930 downwards.
TCTGGTCACGGAAACCCCTCCCTGCCCTCAACCTCTCCCACGCCCATCGAGGACCGGCCATCACGACATACGACAATCAAGATGTGAGTATAGTCATGGAGAGAAAGAGCAGGCAGCGTCACAGACTGTTGTCGCGCTGCTGCACCGGCGCAGTCGAATTACCCGAATTGATACCGGAAAAAGGGCAGGAGGAAGGGGGATGGGGAGGATTGGCGGGAGACGTGACCTGCGGCTGGGACTCGGCCTGAAAGATACGAGCAAGAAGAGCTGACTTGTCTCCTTCTCATCTCTTCAGGGTCAACCTGCGAACTCAGAAGCGCCTGGCCGCGTCGGTCATCGGCTGCGGCAAGCGCAAGATCTGGCTCGACCCCAACGAGCAGAGCGAGATCTCCAACGCCAACTCCCGGCAGACGGTCCGGAAGCTCGTCGCCGATGGCCTCATCATCCGCAAGCCCGTCACGATGCACTCGCGATCCCGAGCCCGCGAGCTGAACCTGGCCCGAAGAGAAGGCCGGCACCGTGGCTACGGTAAGAGAAAGGGTACGGCCGACGCCCGTATGCCTTCTCAGGTCCTCTGGATGCGCCGCCTGCGAGTCCTCCGCCGTCTCCTCGTCAAGTACCGCGCCAGCGGCAAGATCGACAAGCACCTGTACCACGAGCTGTACCACCTGAGCAAGGGTAACACCTTCAAGCACAAGCGAGCCCTGGTCGAGCACGTACGTCTCGCGTCGTGGCCTCTCTGCTATACCCGTGACGATGTCTGGGAGGGGAGCGCACTGGAAGACGAGGGTGAACGGGGAATGCTGACTCTGAGCCTGTACAGATCCACCGCGCCAAGGCGGAGAAGCACCGCGAGCAGATGCTCAAGGAGGAGATGGACGCCAAGCGTGCGAAGACCAAGGCTGCCCGCGAGCGCAAGATGGAGAGGATTGCGGCGAAGCGGAATGCGCTGATGGCCGAGGATTAGACCAGACGGACGACGATGACATTTCGGTCTTGAGAGGAGGCTGCATTCGGAGTCTACGGGTTGAGTCTTTTTTTTATGCCCTTCTGGTTTCCGCCGTCGGACTGGCAGGGCTTCTGGCATGTAGCATTGAAAAATGGAATCCACGATGCTCAGGTTTCAGAGGAAAAGTCGGGGCCGGTAGAAGAAAAGACCGACAGATGAAGGCCTGTCCAGCGTGTCGGCCGGATTGTATGCACCGAAAATGCGCAGCAAGACGGTATTGGCGAATGGCTAGGGGTACCACGCAGTGGAATACGACTCAATTGGGCTTGTCCGTGACAATGCAGCTTCGTGATGAGCGCGCCGAATGGTAAGCAGGCGGACATGTGGCATGAAGTGCATGATGAGGTACGGCGAGGTACGGCGAGGTACGTCGATTGACAAGGTGTGAGATGAATCGGATGGATCAGGTTCGCTCGCGTCGGCTCCAAGCAATGCTACGAGGACACGGAGACGAATGACGAAGCATCTTTTTGACTCCATTAAGCAAGCGATGTGTATTGAGGTACGGTACACGATGGCAGAAGCCAGAGAAGCAGAAAAGAAGACAAGACGGTGGTACGGAAAAACGCTGGGAGGGGGGAGAGAGAGGCGAGATAGAGAGACAAGACGGAAGAAGAGACAAGAAGAATTGAATTATCTGATCAACCAAAGTCATGGATCAGGTCCCATCACATTGCCCCTGGAAAAGGTGGTAAGAGTGTGCCGGAGCATGTCAGCATTGATCCCGTTGGCCGGCCCGTCCGCTCCGAGCGGAGGGAAGAAGGGCGGCGCGGAATGCAGAAGAGGCTGAACGAAGCGGTCTCATCACGCCCATTTTTAGTTGATGGGGGAGAAAGGAGAAGAAGAGGCGGACGAGGCGGACGACGACGACTTTATGGCTGTGGGAGCGGGAGCGGGAGAAGAAAATTGCGGGTTGGAGCTGGAGTACGTAATCAAGCTTGGAGAAGCAGGGTGTAGACGACGGGGTGGGGTTGCGGGGATACCTTGGTAGCTTCTGGTTAGGTACTGCAGTACCTGAGAAGACGGGCGGGTAGCTTGAAGGTCTCCTCGCAGCACGATTCTGCTTCTCGTCTCCGTGCTCGCAGCGCCTGCACTGTACGGCGCGCTCCGCTATTATTGTAGTCATTTGTTTTCTTCGCCTCGCTAGCAGCTACGTAGCCGTAGGCGTTTCCCGATACCGCAGGAAACGGCGGCGTCGTAGGTACCTTGGGCGTGCGCCGGCGTCTCAGAGCGGGCCCAAGTACCGGCTACCTCCTGGCCCCGCGAAGCGCTGTAGAGCTACCGACCTCTACAGCGCTGAGCAGGTGCGGCGGAGGCGGGCGCGGCGGGTGGCGGCGGTCGGGTCGGCGGCGCATCGGCTATCCGCGCTGGTACCCTGTACCTGCTGCCGACGACCGACGAGGACGGCGGCAACGGCGCGGGCAGGCACCTCTCGCATATCACACCATCGTCAACCTCTGACCGGCTCGCGGCTAAAACATCCCACGGCGCCTCTGCCCTGCTGCGGTGCTGCCTCTGTCGCCTGCCCGCGTGCGACTTGTTCTTCCTCTTCTTCTTGTTCCTCCTCCTCGTCTTCTTCCTCCTCCTCTTCTTCTTCCACATTCGCTCAACAGGCAACAATGGTACAGCGAGAGCGGTCAAGGAAAAGGGGCAGACTGTAGACAGCTCACACACCCAGCCCCTTAACCCTCCTCTGCCACCACTCCCCGGCCCCCTTGCACATCATTCTTCCGTATTCAATCAAACGATGCTGCTTGCAGATACGAGAGAAAACGAAGGGTATCGTAGCCTCCCTCTCCTGTCACGACCACGCTCCTCCTCCTCCCTAATCCTTTCATGTCCCACGTCTTGTTGCTCGGTACAGTATATGCACATGCGAATACCCATCCATACACACGCGTGCCCCCCCCTCTTCCTGCTTCACACACGACTTCTGTCATCCGTACAGTACACTTCCAGCAGCCACGTGCCGACGGCTTTCCCGAGGAGCCTACCTCTGCATTCACGAGCCGCCCTCCCCCAGTCAGTCTCCCAGCGGCATGCCTTCCAGCTCGTCCAGCAGGCGTCGCCAGTTGTCCGCCAACATCTCGGCGTACTTGACCCGCTCGCCCGCCCAGTCCTGGTTCCACCGGCTGATGTGGTACTGCGTCGTCTGGAACGTCACGAGCTCGTCCCGCAAGCACTCCTTGACGAAGACGGACCGGTTGTGCTGCTGAACAATCGACTCCTTGTCCTGTTTCGCTCGCCCTCGTCAGCATTCTGGCCTGGTCATCGTCGTCCGCCTTTCTCCCGGCCTGGTGAGGGGGCTTGCCTTGATGATGGACTCTGCCACCCTGTCAATCTCCCCGGGCTTGACCGCGCCGTCCGGCTTCGAACGCAGGTTCGCCAGCTTCGTCTCGTTCGTCTGTATCCTCTTCTCCAGGTAGGGGATGTTGTCCCTGTCCAGCCTCTCCCGCCTGTCGAACATGTCTCGCACGCTGACGAGTGCGTCCCGCTGGCGCTTGAGGTCCTCTAGCACGCCCTCGTCCCAGCCGCGGCTCTCGTCCTCGAGCAGCGTCTGGCAGGTCCGCAGGTGCTTGCTCATCGCCGTGAGCCCGTCGTTAAGCAGGGGCACCTCGTTGGTGTCGGTGGCGTACGTATCGGCCGACGTCTCCGTCAGCGAGCTGAGCGTCATGGCAACGCGGGCGTGGTCGGCCGCCACACCCTCGGTGCGCTTCACCAGCCGGTCCATGATGTTGCAGACGTTGATGTAGAGCTCCGCCGAGCGGCGCACACCTGCGCGCGTGCGGGAGAAGAGATCCTCGAGCGTCGGCGGCAGCGAGTCTTCCAGGCTGGGCGGCAGCGCCCGGTCGGCGAACTCGTCCTGCACCGAGATGGTGGCCTGTTTGCGCCACACGGCGAGCTCCTAACCTCTCCGTTAGCACGCGCTCGAAGCGTCTGGCGGCACCTCGACCGGGATTGGAGGGGCGCCCACCGTTGGGACCGTTAAGAACATGACGACCAGCTGCTCTTGGCTCAGCACGGGGTGTCGCACGAGCGCGTTCAGGAACCTGGCCAAGCCCCGTCTGCGCTTCTCGATGAAAGCCCCGTCGTTGGACAGGTGGTTCCCGTTGACGGCGACTCGCTTCGGTGGCAGGAGGGGAAGGACTCGGAAGGGGTACCGCTTCTGCAGGCAGTCCAGCAGCCAGACGAAGTCGCTGTACCGACGAACCACCTTGCTCCCTCGGCGCTGGCTGGCGACCTCGTAGTTGTGGTGCTGAAACAGAAACACGCCCTCCTTTTCCGGCATCAGCGTGACGATGATGTTCTCCTCGAGGCTGCTGCCCGTGCGACCACCGATGGCGCGGGAGGAGCCGGCGACGGCCGGGCTATCGCCGGGAGCTCGGGAGGCGCCGCCGTCGCCGCCAAACGGGCTGACGGCGGCGGGGCCCTGCGAGCCTTGGTTGAAGCCGGCGGCGGCAGAGGTGCCGCCGTCGGCATAGTATCCCCATCCGGCCTGTGCCGTCGACGAGCCGCTGGTCGAGCGGCCGACCTCGGCCGAGCTCGCCGCTCCCGCCGTCGCGACGTACGAGCGCATCGACGGCTCCCGCCCGATCGGGGGCGACGACGACTCCGGGAAGCCATTCTGGCCGTTGGGGATGCCGTGGCCGCCGGTGCCGTTGGCCTGGGCGTGGTCGTGCCCCTTGTGAACCTCGGGCGAGTTCCACGGGTCCTCTTCGGGGTCGTCCATGGCCGGCCGCAGGATTTTGGGCGGCGTGTCCGTGTCCGTCTGCGACTGCGACGACTGCGGCTGGGGACTGGATGGCGGCTTCGCGGCGAGCTCGGCGACAGGCGGCAGAATGGGCTCGGCGGTCAGGCCGGGGAGCTTGGGCTGCGGGAGGTCTGTGTCGGCAGGGGGGGTGGTTCAGAATGGACAGTTAGCTGCGTCGGCCCCCCACCAACGTGACAGGGTCAACGACAGGAAGCGGTGGTGAGCGGCCAATCAATGGGCCAATGACCCTGCCGCAGCTGGCCGGGGCGTGATAAAGGGGAGGAGGCAAAGAAGGGCGTCGCGGAACGGCACAGATGGCAAGGCAGTGAACAGCGCGGAGCGGCGACTGGCCGCGCAGGGGGGGGGACGAGGTGGCAATCGGGAAGCACGGCGCATCAAGCGACAGGAGGTGGCGACTTACTCCTTCGCCTCTCGTCCACGCCGTCGAGGCTGATGATCTCGCCTTCTTGCGCGAGTCCGACCAATGCCAGCAGCACGTTGAACTCGCCACGGCCCAGCGACACGACAGAGCCGTCGTCGTCGTGGCCCAGGAGCGCCATGATGCGCGTTTGAGCCTCGTTCCCGAGACGCGACAGGGCGAACAGCTCCGCGACGCCGCCCAGTGTCACCTGCCCGGAGGTGCCGTGCTCACGCACCACCGCGTCGAACGTCTCGATGTAGCTCTCGGGGACGTCGGACGGCGGCAGCAGTTTCCGTATCATGTCGGCCCGGTTCTGCTGCTTACGCGGCGTGGGAATCTCCCAAGGAGAGTCGTCGCCGTCGCCGCCGCCGCCGCCATCGCCATCGCCAAAGAGATTGTTGGACGAGGACTCGCGCGAGTCCGACTTGCCGAACAGCCCCTCGCCTCGGCCCCTGTTTTGGCGACTGGGCGTCGTTGGCTCGTCGTTGTTGCCGGGCGGGGATGTTCCGAAGAGCGACATGCTGGGCTGGGCCGGGCTGGTCGACTGCCTCTACCTCGAGAGGGAGAGAGAAAGAGAGGCCTCTGGTATGGGCCCGAGTGCGATGGAAGCTTGCCAATGAGATGCTCTGACGCTCTCTGCTGGCGCACGGCTGGCCTGATGTTGGCCGCGGGCTGGCCGCTTCGATTGCAATGCCGAGACGCGCGCCGCCGTGGATTCGTTCGACCGTCGCGAGGCAGCCACCTCTGTGTCGAGGCTCGGTAACGGAACGCGCAGGACGAGGACCAGAGACCGTCTAGAAGCAAGGAAATAGACGAAACGAGCCAGATGCACACAAGGGGCGTGGCTCGATGCAGGCCGCGAAGCGGTGATTAACGCCTGCAGAGGAAGTGTTGCGTGATGAAGTTGTCATTGGCATGCCCAGGTAGGTAGGCCGGGGAGGTGGAGAAGGCAGCTTGGACACAGAAGCGCTGAGCAGGTCCACAGGGGCACCCACAGACTACAGTGCCTCCAGCTACAGTGGGTGTACGCATCCTCCGTACCTGTCCCAGCCTCCAGGGCGCCTGTAGAGCGACCTAGGCGATCTAAACCGTAGGCGAGCCGACCCGCCCGGCCCATGGCTCCCCAGCAGAGCCCCGCCGCTGTAGGACGAACGCCTACCATGGACGGCCACCGGTGACCAACCACCTCGCCTACCACCAAAATTCGCTGACCCGTAAACCTCCAAGACTCAAGGGCATAAGCAGAATGGTGTACGCGTCGTCCCCGTCTAGTCCAAAGCTACGCCTGGTCACTGGGGCCGCCGCCGTCCGTGCTGTAGCAGCAGGGGGGCTCGGTCATTGTGTCAGAACCTCGTACACGATCGCCTCCAGGTAGAGCGAGTATACATTTTTGGCTAGATGGTACATGAGCAAGCAATAAGCCGTACAGAACCGGCAGGTTGCTTGCCAGTCTTGGTGACGGCGCGAGAGCCCTCGGCCCCACGAGCCTCGTTTCCACCGTCCGCTCACCAGAGCGTCTGCTCGTTCTCCTTCCTCAACCTGACCTGACCCTTTTCCGTCTGCTCGACCGGTATCTTGTGATACAGACTGGGCGACTGGCCCGGCGTGAGCTGGTGGCTCAAGTATCCCCTGTGGGCCGGGTCTCTGTAGTACTCGATGTCCCGCCGGCTCGTCGGGTCCGGCAGTCTGTACCGGGCCGACGATTGCCTCGCCTGCGCCAGCACCGACTCGACGTGCTCCTTGCCGACGGGGAGCGGCTTCTCCGTGTTGACCGTCGCGCCCGTCAGCAGGTGCCGGATGGCCAGCTTGGTGTAGTATCTCGTCACGACCCTGCCGCCGGCCGCCTCGATGGCGTGGATGGCCGAGGCCGAGACCCTCGAGGCCATGACGCTGATGGGTTGCGCGAGGCATTCGGACCCGCGCCCGAGGATCTTGACGCCGTCCTTGACGCTCCCGACCAGCTTGCTCTCGATCAGCTCCTTGGGCGTGATCTGCTTCGTCGGATCGAGCCGGCCCTGGTTGATCCACGCCTGGATCTGGTCCAGGTTGACCACCGACATCTCGGGCGCCCGCCTGAGTTCCCCCGAGTCAGCGAATGCGGTTCCTGCGCCGTGTGTCCGGGCTTCGTCGTCCTCACAGGTTTTCGAATCCAAACTTGCCGTGCTTGACGACCAATGGCGTCTGGCCGCCCTGGAACCAGGGCTTGACCTTTCCGTGCTGCTTCTGTCCCTTGTGGCCCCTCCCCGACGTCTTCCCGTGCCCGGACGAGGGGCCGCGGCCGACGCGCTTCTTCTTCTGGACGGCGCCCGCGTTGTTGGCCAGCCTGCTGAGGATCGACGCCTGCCGTGTCTGCTGCTGAAGCGCGAGGCCCGCAAGGCACGCCGTCAACGAGTTGATGGTCGGCACTGCCGTTGACGCGCAGCGCCCGAACAGACTGGGCAGCGGTAATCTGGGAGGCATGATGGTGTAGCAGACGCTTCGAGCACTTTGGTTTCAAGGAGTGGCCCGCTGGGCCGTTTTCTTTGGCCTGATTCTGCTTCTTCTCTTCTCTCTTCTTTGTCCACGAATCCTTGGATGGCGCCGGTCGAGATGAGCTTGCTGCGGCCCACAAAATGATGCCTCAGGCTGCCACCAACCAAAACCAGCCAAAAACTGGTACTTCCGCTAGAGATATCGATAGTTTGCAGTCGATTCTTCAGCTAGAAACTTGGGATTTGAGACAATTCAAGCAGAACGACGGTTAGTCTATTTATTGTCCTTCACGCCATCCCGCTCTCGGTCTTTCCGTCTTTGTCCTTCGGGGTGACCCGGACTGGCTCCGTGGCTGGGGAGATCCGTCAGCTGCAGACAGGCTCACACTCTCTCGTCAACCGAACCATGCAAAACTACATACATTGAATTAAGGCTGTTTGGCTAATGCGACATGTACAAAGGAGTCGAATCCAAGCAACAACGACGAGTAGATGGAGAGAAGAGGGGAAACAAAAAACACCAGTGTCTCGCTGCTGCAAAACGGAAATGCTATTCCCACATCTAATCGGTGCCGCGGAATGGTCCCGTCTGCCTGAACCCATGATAAGCCTGATGCGTACAACGTGACTCGCCAAGATCATCCTTATCCTAGATGTGGTGCGCTTCAATGTCGAGGCTTTCATACCCGATACTTTCCCGCTGAGAAAATCAAAACGCCGTTCCCCTTCCCTTCCAGTAACGTCGCTGCATGTAGATTTGCGTGCTTCTCTGACCCCGGCCCGCCCACGACCGAGGCCTCGACCTGCTCCGCTCGTCTCTCTCGGGCCGGTTCTGACCCGGCCGAGCTGGCATCACACGTCGGTCGACCGGTTTCGAGACTCTTGTCCGATCCGATGTCCGCGGGAGGGAAGCCCGACGCCGCCTGTCCGCGCGGGTCTATGTTTCTGCGCCGGCGTCGTCTTTTTCTTCTCAGGGACTGGCCCAGCCGCCGGCCACGTCGACCCACTCGGCCAGGCAGGATCCCTCCTTGCCCTCGACGTCGACGATGTCGGTATCGCAGCGGCAGCGGCAGCCGACGCCGTTCTCCATGACCTCGTCCCAGCTCTCCCAGTACTGGTCCTCCTCGACCCGCTTCTTCTCGTCGAGCGTCGTCATTTCCAAGTACGGCTGGCGCGGCAGCTGCCGAGCCGGCGCGTTCGCGGGGCAGTGCTGTATGGTGGTGTGCCTGTAGCCGAAGTCGCGGAAGTAGTGGATGTCGCGGGGGGCCAGGAGGGCGCCGGCGGCAAGAGAGTGGATGGGCGCGTCGCCCCACTAGAGAGACGAGGTCAGTCCGGGGCGCTCCCTTCGACGCCAGCTCGAGTTCGAGGGGGGGTAGACCAACTCGTTCCATCCAAAAGCCGCCGCTTCGGTCCATCATCTGGAAGAAGTCGTTGTACTCCTTGCTGCGGAACCAGCTGAGTCGGGCAATCTCGAAATTGGACCAGAAGTGGCACATGTTGTACTTTTCGCCCTCCATGGCCTCGGGGTCGATGTCGGGCAGCGCGTTCCTACTCGGGTCGTTTTGGAGCACTTCCTCGGGGAGGTCGGCCTCTTTGCGCTTCTCCTCGACGGCATCTTGGGGCTCGACAAACATCTCCCAAAGACCCTGGGAGGTGATGTTGTTGACGCGCTTGTAGGCCGAGGCATAGCGGAAGATGTTGGGAACCGTCTCGCGAAGCTCCTTGACGGCGATGGTGAAGCCGTACGTCTTGTTGTGCTCGATCATTTTGAGGAACGGGTCGCTGGGAAGTACCTGTCAGCATGGGCCCAGCCGACACCAACATTGGCTGTTTGACACTCACTAGGTGATGTCGCAGAAGTAGGTGATCTCGGGCTCGACGCGCCAATACCAGTCGTACTTGAGCAGGAGTTCGTGATTGTAGAAGAAGCTGTGGGCGAGTCGGGCGGGTCAGTCGAGCCAGGGGACCCCTCGGGCTGCCAGGGCACACAACATGGGAGCTTACCCAGAGTAGAAGCGACACATGGCGTGGTAACTCTCCAGCCCGCCGTACATGACGGCGGCGTCTCCCTGCTTCGCAATGCCTTCCTTTGCGACCTTGGGATCGATCCAGTCAGGATAGCCCCACATGTCGGGCCCGACCTTGCCAAACTCGACATTGGCCGAGGTGTAGTTGCGGACGGTGTCCTTGAAGTGGTCGTCGAATTCGCCATCGTTGAGGAAGACGTAGGGGTAGTGGTACCAGCGGTTGAAGTGGCGCTCGACCGACTTGATGGACTGGATGACGCCGTCCAACTCTTTGTTCCTGGCGAGGACGACGAAGGCGGCATTGGCTCGCGGTTTGCTGGTGTCGGGTTCGAGGCAGCCGGTCACGAAGACCTTGTCGTGCTTCTCGCTTATCTTGCTGGATACAGAGACGTCATTAGCCGGAGGGGGACGGGGGCCAAGAGGGGGCATTGGTGACGAACCGAATGGCCGGTGGCGCGCCGGCGGGCATCAGTATCCTGGTTGGGGAGCTGGGGTGCCTGACGAACAGGACGAGGATGAGGACGACGACGAGGAGCGGAAAGATGATGACGACGCCGAGAGGGACGGAGACGGTCGAGTTGCCGCGCAACCTCAAGGGCCTGCGGAAGAAGGCCAGTCGGGACGCGAGACCTTTCCGCCTCGAAGGGCCTCGCTTCTCGTCGTGCGCGGGCAGCTGCAGCGACCGATTGGAGGGGACCATTCTGGACGCACGCCTGAGGATGTCCATGGCGAAGAAGACCCGCCTGGGCGGCAGGGACTGGTGGTGAGCCTCAGGAATTCGTCGCGTGCGGTGGAGGAGGCGCTCCCGGATTGCGTCGCTCCCGTGGGCGACGGGAGGGGCTGGGCGAAGATTGAGAGGCGACCGTATTAGAGCCAGGCGAGGTGTGTGCGGAATGATATTAGAATCGGAGCAAAAGACAAGAAGCTAGCCAGCGGAAATCCACGAGCGCCAGAGTCGAACAGGTTGGATCGGAGGTTTTTGGGGGCGAATCGCCTCGCAAAGCTCGCCGGACACGAGACCGGGGGAGGGGGGCGAGGGCCGGCGAGATCGTGGTGGGTTGAACGAGCGGCAGGGACAACGAATCCCCCAACGGCGGCGGCGGCGGCGGCGGCAGCGGCAGAAAGGCACAGGTCGCTTCGATCGAACGCGTCGCAGCGGTTGACGGCCCAGGCCAGAGGGAGGGGGGGGGGGGGTGCGTTCGAGGAAGGGCGGATGACAATGCCACGAAGCCGTCAATGGCACGCCCAAGTCGCGAGCCCAGGAGGTCGAGGCACGCGGAGGCGGGAGGGAAAGGCTCGACGTTGGGAAAGGAGAGAGTTGAAACAGCGGGAGCCTTGGCAGCTTTCAACGGACGAGAAAAAGCTGGTTATTGGACAGGGGGCCGTAGGGAGGACCAGAGACAGAGCGCGAGAGAGAGGACGAGAGAGGGTGAGCGAGGGAAGAGTCTAGCGAGTACGGCATTGTAGGTACCTTGGGTACCGGCTACAGGCGACAGACGAGACTACTACAGCCAACGTGAAGGTACTGACACGTAAGAGAGCCGGGATCCACGCCAAGGCCACCAATCATGGCCCGCAAAACGCCGCGAGACATTTTGCGTACGGAAGAGTGCAGACGTCCATTCTGCTTCTATTTCTCCCCTCACCGCGGGCACGCGCGCGCCTCTCCGCAGCGCGGCCACGCCCGAGCGCTGGCAGGCGAGGAGCCAGTACGAAAATTTTCAAAAGCCGGGAAAAACAAGATACATCCGGCGGGCCAGGTAGGATACAAAGGCGCTCGGGCCACGGGTATCCTTCTGTACCTGATTCCCCCCCCCGGCGGATCCCCCCCTCTCCCCTATTAAAAGCCTGGCCTCCCCGATAGGCACCACTAAACGGGGGCGCTAACCGCTGTCTAGGCGGTTCCGTCTAGCCCCAATGGACCAGTGCAACCCCGGGGGACGAACGCGCTGCCCTGCATGCTGTACCTGTACGGCGATAGCGCGCGCGACGGACTGGCGGGAATCGACGAAACCAATCTTTGCCTGCCCTCCCACTGACCGGCCTCGCCAGCCTTGCAGACCTCGCCTCTGGCAGCCGGCCCCGCCCCCTTCTGCCTGTCCTCAGGGAACGCATTCCGACCGCGGACGAACTGCTGCCTCGCCTCCCCCCTCGGCCGCCATGTCTCAAAAAATCACCTCCAAGAATCTGTCGTACAGCTCGTCGCTGCCGCCATTCCTCGCCGCCCTCCACGCCCAGGCTGCCGGCGCGTCGGGGCCGAACCCGCTGGCGGCCGCCCACCGCCGTCACGGCCGGCCACGGACCGGCAGCGAGGAGGCCGAGGACGCCCCGCTCGTGGTGGACGACCAGGGCAACGCCGTGCGCGTCCAGATCGACGGCGACGGCCTCGTCGTTGATGACGACGCCGCCGCCGCCGCCGCCGCCGACACCGGCCGTGACCAGCCCGACGCCGCCGAAAAGCCCGAGGCGCGAGACGCCGAGTCCAAGGTGACCATCGGCGGCCGCAAGCGCAAAGCCGGCCGGGTGGTGGGAGACAGCAACGCTGCCGGCGCCGGCGCTGAAGACGACGCCTCGCGCGATGGCGGGCCGGGCCCCGCCGGCAGGGACAGGCATCAAGCAGGAGCCCCGGCCACGAAGAGGGCCAAGAAGGCCAAGAAGATCAAGCTCAGCTTCGACGACGACGAGGGTTGAGATGCATCTTGGCCCTTTCGACGCGATCCGAGCTCTTGCGCTCCATCTCGGCCCGCCCGCCGCGACATGACCCGGTCCCGTGGGGGCGCTCGCCGCTCGCGCCACAATGTAAGAGGCCACCAGCTCCATGTCGGCGGAGAAGCCAAGGAGACAGACGCTCGGCCCGCTCGTGAAACCCATGGACGACAACAAATTCGTACGTCCGCCCCGAGCACAGGCCGCGTCCAAAGTTGACAGGTCGGGCAAGCTAGTAGCACTACGCCGCGGGCCACAGATCGTGGGCAAAGGCGAAAGAGGCCTGCATAGATGGATACCAAGACACGTGCGATGGCGCATCTTGCCTCGAGAGATGTTACGACGTTCATGAAAGGATAAGGGAAGAAAGGCAACCGAGGCTGCCCCAAATTCGTCATCAATTGACTCGAGGTACGATTCACCGTATTCTACAGCACCGCTCGCTTCCCGGTGAATGTTTCCCAGTCTACTGAGCACAGCCGCTCGCCGTGCAGCATCGAACCCCAAGCCGTCGAGGACCCCGTTCACGACGCCGCTCATCGATAGCGGTACTCGGGCTTGAGGTAGTCGGCGAAGGTCTTGGGCTCCGGGTACTCGGGACCGTGGTGGTGGCCATGGTGATCTTCCAGGGGACCGACGTACTCCATCTCGTAGACGCTGCCGCACTCGGGGCATCGCTCGATGGGCCGCTCACGGGAAAGCTGGAGCTGGCGTCAGCGCCGGGCAAAAAAAAAAAAAAAAAACAAGGGAACCATGTGCAACCTACACCCAGCCAGTGAACGTTGTGGGAGTCGGCGGGATAGCCAGTGCAGCCGGCGAACTGCTCGTCGCCGGCGGAGCGCACCTTGATCGGGTTATCCATGGTCCCCTTGCGGCTGGCGTCGAGCGGGCGCATGTCGAAGATATCGACGCCCTCCATCTTGCCGAGAATCTCCAGACGCTCCAGGCCGGTCGACTGCTCGAGGTCGGTCGGGACCGTCCCGGGGGCCGCGCCGGGGCCGAACAGGTCGTCCTCGACCTTGATCTCTATTTTCCAGCAAGCGTCGTCAGCCGCGTCAGCGTTCGCCCGCGTCAGCGGCTGCAATGGAAAGAAAAGCCGACTCGGGGCAGGACCGCGGTCAAATCCCACCATTTAGCGTCTTGTAGGGTCCGATCTTCTTCTCCGCAACGCCGGCGAGCGCGGCGGCCTGCTCGTTGGGGGTGCTCGGGCCGGACTTGGCAGCTTCGCCTGAGGAGCCGGTCAGCCAGCGGACGGGGGCGAAGACCCGGGCTCGGCGTCTCGAGCCGGCGGCAGAAACGGGGTAAGGGACGCACGGCGGATGAGCGAGGTCGCGAAGCTGCGGGAGACGGCGGGCGCGACGGCGGCGCGGCGGGCCGCGGCGATGGCGGAGCGTTGCAGGAACATGGGCGCGGTGGGAGAGGACGGTGACGGGCTCGCGAGGCGTCAGACGTTGGCCGTCGATGGGTGGACGAGAAGATGGCCTGACGGACGGAGTCGAGGTTGACGAGGTCAAGCCGGGCGAGGATTGGCCAATCACGGCGGAGCGTATTGCAATCACGTGACGCGCAAGCTCCAGCTTTGCCGTGCAGGAGAAAGCTCCGGACAAGGCGTGGAGAAGAGGCTATGAGTCGGCACGGCGAACGTCTTTCCCCGTACCGAGGGAGAACGGAAATATCTTACGGATGGGGGACATATATCGAGTGCTTTGACGGCGAGGCACGACGGATAGATTTTTCTGCCTCTGAGACGAGCTGCCTGGGCGACGGGAATCAGCTGCCGCACGCCCAGCCGTCGCGCCAGGTTGCTGGTCAAATGTCACGATGACAGGTGGGAAGGTTTCGCGCCGAATCTGTTCATCAGGATAATGAGCTCGCTGGCCGGGAGAGATCGACCAGCGCCCAGTGTAGATCTCCTATTCAGGTCCCCCATCAACCCTGCTGGTTCCCCGCGTGGTCCTTGACCGGTATCGTGACTGAGGAATGAAGTGCAACTTCGGCCGCTGCCCAATGCAGACGCGCCGACGGCTCTTTGCGGACCCAACTGCCGACGGCAGAAAGCGCCGAAAAGCAACGCAAGAGCGGATGAAAACGCCGAGCCAGTCCCCTTTTTTCATCATGAAAAAGAAAAGAAAAGGGGGAGAAGAGAAAAAGAAGAAGCGCCCGCGCGCCAAGCTCAAACCGACTGACGAAAATATGTCTCCCGAGGTCCTAACTCCCCCCAGCGCCGTCCCGTAGAACATTTCTGGCCTGCATCTGGGCCTTGAAGGCGTTGACGCCCTGGTAGGTGCTGGGCACGGCCGCGAGCCGGGCCCGCCTCTCCTGCCGGCGCTCCTCCACGGCCCGCGCCTCCTTCTCCATCCGGGCCTGGCGGGTGCCCGGGCGGCCGCGCTTCTTCTTAGGCGGCGGCGGCGGCGGCGGACGAGGATCACCATTGGTCGTCGACGGCTTGGGCGTCTTGTAGTTGCCCATGCGGTTCTGGCACTTGGCGGCCAGGATGGCGGCCTGGCGCATGATGGGGTCGCCGTGGGGGTTCGTGACGGCGTCGCCGTCGTCGCACAGCTTGTAGACGACGGTGCGCATGAAGCTGACGGCCCGCTCGCCCGGGAAGGTCAGCCGCTCCTGGATCTTGAGGCCGACGCGCCAGCGGATGAAGTCCCACGGGTCCATGGCCAGGAAGCCCTTGCGCTGCAGCACCTGCAGGTCGGAGACCTTGCAGGCGAGCCGGTACATGAGCTCCTTGACGCAGAACCCGTCCTCCGGCATGTGCGGCTTCGAGACCAGCTGGTTGGGGTGATAGCTGCTGTTGGGGCCGAAGATCTCGCGGATCTTGTGGTACTTGGACATGTTGTCCTGGTGGAACTTGCAATCCTTCTGGACGGCCTTGTTTTCGGGGTCCAGGTTCAGCCGGGCGCGGGACTCGTGCACAAGCCGCTTCTCCTCGTCCTCCTTCGACAGGAAGACGTCCAGCGACTCCCAGCGCGTCTCCCAGTAGGGGTCGTCCTCGGCGATCTTGGTGACGGGGACGCCGCGCAACGTGGCGGGCATGAAGTATTCAGTGCCTTGCTCGTTGGTCGAGAAGACCGAGGTGTAGGGCGTCCGCAGGATATCCATCAGTCGCTGCCCCGGCTCCGTGCCTTGCCCCTCGGCGGCCGGGGACTCGGGTGAGCTCGTCATGGCGTCCTCGTCCTCGTCAACACGAGACGCGTCGGCGGGAGGGTCGGCGGGAGGGTCGGCGGTCGCGCGTCGTTGGCCGTCCTCGCGTCGAGCCTGCTCCGGGGTCAGGAGAAAGGTCAACCGGCTCTACTATGGACGAGCCACTGAGGAGCGGATGGTGGGCGATGACGTGCCTGAGGTTGGCGGTGAGGTGCTATGAAGGAGGTCTGTTCAGCTTCTCGGAGCGCATAAGGCACGCGCGCGAGGGCCTTCGGAAACCATCCGCACGATCCACCGGCGCTAAGCGAACTGCCTCTTATTCAGCTGTCCCAGAAGGGTTCTGCGTCGCAAGAGGCGGTTGATATCCTTTCTTTAGTTCAACCAGATCGAACCGAGTGCCTGGAAATTGTTTATTATCTGTCTCTCCTCCACGGCGTGAGTGCTCATGCTAGGTATATATTATAAATACTGTCTACGGCGAAGCCGACCAACGAGTAATGTCACAGCACCCGCATGCGCGGGGTTTGCTTACTCATCAAATCGCACTTCAGGATCTCTGCCACTTTCAAAGAAAGCTGCGGCACGTTTTCTTCTTGTTTCTAACTCGTTCAACAGACAGGAATGGAAATTCTGACGATGCAGGCCGTTGTCAAACCACGTTCTTCAGATACCCGAAAGCTTAAAATGGGTTTGCTGTGAGTCTATCAAAAATAGGCCGGATGCCCAGTAAACTGTCCCTAGCCGTAAGCAAAGCTAGGGTTACTTTTGCCTATCTCTCTTGCTGCCTCTCTCGTGCGTGCCTCTCGTAGCCTCTCTCTCGCTGCCTCTCTCGCTGCCTCTCTATACAGGTATCTAATAGATCTCTTTTACTTTCCCTCCGGGGGCGCCTACGGCGAGCTTCCGCCTACACCGGGTGTTACTCGCCTACGCCTACGCCTACGCCGCCCGTAGGAATACAACGGCAAAACGACGGGAAGAGTCTAGCTAATTGCCGCTCGACTGAAGGGGGGGATGATATATAAATCTAATGTTGAAATCTCATCAAAGATGCAAAGCAGGAAGGCACGCAACGCCCACTCCGTGTACTCTGCGCACCCCCCTAAGCTTTGCTTAATAAGGCATAAAAGGGAAGAGGCTGGGGGGCAAGACAGGACGCAAGCGGGAGGCCGCGTGCGGGGTCAACATCGTGAAGGGAGGCGACCTGGCGAACCAAAAGTCGGAAACGAGCTACTGCCATAGTTGGCACATGCCTCACCTAGCGACCGTACGCGTAAATAGGGGTATACCGGTCGCCTACCTTCATGCACTGATCTTGTGCACCAAGTAGGTAGGAGCTCTCGAAGCGTCGGCATCATTAGCGGAGGCCACCACGGGCTTTGTAAGGTGTGTTGTTCCTTGTTTATGCGGCAGGACGGGCCCCTCCCTGTGAGCCGCTACGCTGAGTGCCTCGTACCGTCGATGTCTTCTCGTGGTCTCTGTGCTCTTCCGTTACAATATGTAAGGTACTTTGTTCTGCGCAACCGTGGACGTGGAGCTTCGGCAGAAATCCTGAAGGATGTGGAGGACGCGAAGACGGCCGAACAATTGGAGACGATCCCGGATAGAGGCCGTCACAAGGCGCGCCGCTTATTGTCATCCCGGCACTACTCTAAAGTAGCGCGGCCGCTATTGATGTAGAGCTGGCTGGCTCTCTGTCTACGGGGTTAGATCCCGAGGCGATGGTGTCTCGCCAGCCTGGTTCACGGCAGGTCTGTCATCGCATCGAGCTTCTTTTCTTTTCTTCCTTACCGCCCAATCAACGGGCGAAACTCGCTGAAATCCATGTCATCTATGGGACCGCCATGATCCATCTAATCGAATAGTAGTAAGTCGAGCCACGGAAAGGCAGCCGGCAGCAGTCCTCGCGGGCTCACAGCTTCGACGCCACCTCCTGCTCCTGGGCGGCCGGCAGGATGATGCCGTCCTGGTAACCGCTCGCGACGTGCTTCCCCTCGGGACTCCATATCTTGCTCTCCATCATGCAGCGGCCGGCGCTGACCCTGGGCCAGCAGAGCTCCTGGAGCCACCAGCCGCGGCCGTCCATGACGGCCTCCTCCGGGTTGACGTGGACGTAGAAGGAGTAGGCCAGGCTGGCGGCCTTGCCGAGGTTGAAGCCGTAGCCGAGGTGGTTGCCGAGCATGATGATGCCGTTCCGGTCGGCTTCGAAGGCGTGGCAGACGATGTGGCCGTTGACGTCGTCGCTCGGCAGCGGCGCCAGGAGGCGGTAGTATATCAGCTGACGGCGCTCGGCCACGGGCTTGTCCGCGTTGTGGGCGGCCATGTCGACCTTGCGCATATCGAGGATGGGAAAGGCGCCAGGGCCGGCGTTTGGGAAGAGCTCATTGACCAGGTCGATGTCCTGCTGCGGGCTCGCGTCCCACTCGTCCGGGGCCCTCGAGGCCAGGATTTCGGCGTAGCGCTCCTGGGCCGACAGGGACTCCTGCACGTCGTTGGGCGTCGACCGCGATCTCTTGAAGGTCGTGATGCAGCTGAAGGCGATGCCGTTGAGGGGACGTCGGGCGTCGGACGCCGGGTATGGCCCCGATGGCTTCTCCGACGGCTCTCGCGGCTGTCGGGCGTTGACGAGGCGCGCCGTGAACGATCGTCCAGTCGAGATGGGCGAGACGTCGTAGATGAAGGGCCGGTCTTTCAGCCCCGGGCTCGTGAAGACGCCCTGGATGGTCTGAGGGGGGGAGCGTAGCGTCAGGGCCGTTTCTTCCGGTTCCGCCCCGGG
This sequence comes from Cordyceps sp. RAO-2017, assembly GCA_002591385.1. Lineage (NCBI taxonomy): Eukaryota > Fungi > Ascomycota > Sordariomycetes > Hypocreales > Cordycipitaceae > Cordyceps > Cordyceps sp. RAO-2017. The sequence goes on along the minus strand of NJEV01000115.1, from coordinate 3,619 downwards.
TTCGAGAATATACACACAGGCGCGCCCGACTCACATGGATGCCGAGCCTCCCCGAGAGGCCGGCCTTGGCCCCGAGCTCGGCCTCCTCCTGCTCGACGGCCCTGGCGGCGGCTAGCGGCGCCTGGGCGTAGACGTGGCCGCCGTAGACGCCGGGGCCGCTATGTCGGGGGACCGGGCCGTCGAGGCCGCGGAACAGCGAGTCCCACGGCAGCTCGGCGCCGGGCTTCCAGGCCGGCTGGCGGCTGATGAACCGCTTGACCGAGCGATCCTGCGCATCGGCCGGCAGGGGCTCCAGCGCCAGGGCCTCCTGGAAGCTCATGCGCGGCCACTGCCGGGGCGGGCCCATGGCGCCATCGCGGATCCTTGGGCGGAGGAGGAGCAGGATCAGCGACGATGGTCAGTCAGTACCGGCGGGGCTGACCGGCGTTGGGACGGCGAGGAGCGGCGAGGACGGACCAGGCTTCGGCGATGGAACGGCTCCGTTCATCGGCGAACACTTTGCGCGACATGGCATCCGGCTTGGGTGTCGCACATGCGGGCGAGGGCTCGGGATGCGTCAGCGATGGTTGGCCAGGGCCGCGCATGAACCGAAGCGAAGGCCGGCTGCGCTGCCGCTCTTATGCACCGCTGCATACACGATCCGTCGGTCTGGCGAGAGGGAGCCTCGGCAATTCAGCCCCAGCCGAGGCGGGACGCGCCCTATTGTTTTCCCGAGCACCCGCCTGCTCTCCGTCCACCCCCCTTCAACCTCCACAAGACCTCCAACTACGCCTGCGGTACTTTTTTTTTTTTTTTTCCCGCCGATTTCTGCTGCATGGCTCCGACTTTGGCCTCGTCGCATCCAGCCCGGCTGGCGGCCCGCATGATCAAAGCCATTGAAAGAGCCCTGTGCTCAATCAGCGGGGCGTGCTGTTGTGCCATTGCGACGCGACACACTTGGCTCTCGGCATCTCTACTCTTACCAGCCCCTCCGCTTGGTAGTACTTCTTACGCACGACGGCACGAAGCTACATACGTGTACGGTGGGCATGGATCTCGGAGAGGCGTACCAAACGGGCAGCTTACTGCTAGTACTCGTCGAGCAAGGCACTTTAGTACAAGCAGACTGATTGGCGCAGCCGCCAGCTCGACCGCGCACGGCTCGCCGGGAAACCAAGCCATCGAGCATCAGCGGCGTTCGCCCTGCCGCCCTGACTATCTCCGGTACTAGACACGGTTGGCGCTCCATCGGCTGGTCCCCGGTTCGCAGAAAGCAGATGCTAGGCCCAGAGCGCGGCCGCCATCGATGCAGCATCGGCGGGGGAATCTTGATTTTGGACGCCATGGCGGGCGGGCGGGACAAAGACTCCGGGGGGTGCCAACTGCTCTAAAGCAGCAAGCGACGTCATCACGGCCGCTTCCCGCCCTCGCACCCCAGCCATAAAGCCCAGACCGATGGCTCTTCTGCCGCGAGGCCAGCCATCCCCGAAGCAGTCGTCCTCTGCCAGCGAGGGGCGGGCCGGCCAAAGAAAGCCATTCATCCGCCCATCCGTCGTCCAAAGGCCGAGCTGAAGCCATCTCCCACTCCTCAGACGCCCGACGCGACGATGCTCTCCTGCTTTGGCTGCTGCGGGTCTCGCCGCCGCGACGGCGACGACCGTCAGCCGCTGCTGCCGCAGTACGACGATGAGACGGCCCTCCAGACCCGGCTTCACGAGAAGCTGCACACGTACCAGATGCTGCGGGCCGTGTCGCAGGGCTACATGCCGTCCAACGAGCAGGTCATCGTCCACCTGCGCAGCCTGCTGTCGGCCGATGTGCTCAACCCGGATATGGCCCTCAGCCCGTCGGGCCGGGCCCTGGTCCGGACCACCAAGCTGTGGCTGACGCAGCTCGTCGACCTGCTGCACGGCAAAAACGCCGAGGACCAGATCCAGGACTTCCTGTGGTACCTGGCCAAGGCCCGGGCCGATGTTGACGTCGGCCAGGTGCGCGCCCGGGCGGCCGCGTCCAAAGCCCGGGCCGACGCCTCGGCCACCATGGCCAGCCTGCGGACCGTCGGCTCCCTGCTACTGACCAACTCGGACTTCCGCCTCTTCCTAGCCGACCTGAGCACCGTCGGCAGGGAGGTCTTCCGGGACGCCGCCCGCACGCTCGCCGACGTCTCGCGCAAGGCGGGCGACCGGCTGGAGCCGTCGTCCGAGACGACCGAGAGCCTGAAGCAGACGGACGGGAGCACCCGGGAGCCGCCCTCCAAGCAGGAGCTCGAGGGGCCGGTGCGCGAGGCAGCGCAGGTGGTCGAGGCCGGCGCGGCCGAGGTGGCGGCCGAGGCCGGCCACAGCCTCGTCGAGCACATGCGCGGCGACGAGGGGCGGGCACTGGTACAGCGGCTGAAGCAGACGGTGCTCAAACTACGGCAGCGGACAGACTACTCGGAGTCGGCCTCGACCCTGTCGCTCCTCGTGAAGCGCTACCTCGATACCTACTCGCAGGTGGCCAAGGACGCGGCGCAGGCGGTCGGGGGCGAGGCCGGGGCCAGCCGGGACGCGGACGAGGCCGTCGCCAACTTCTGGCGCTTCCTGACGACGCTCGGCGACGCGGACAAGTGGGAGCAGGTGCGGCAGGCGTTCCGGCAGGTGGTGGAGGCGGGCCGGACGGATCCCGACCTGGACCGGCTGGTCAGGGACCTGGCGAAGCTGGTGCAGGAGATGCTCACGAAGCCCGAGTTCTTCGACGACGCCGAGGCGCGGCTCAGGCTGCTGCGCGAGAGGGCGCGGGAGATTACGTCGCGGTCGGCGGTGGCGGACAGCGTGGACGGGCTGCTGAAGAAGCTGGACGCGGCGTGGCGGTCGGTGGGCGAGGACGAGCAGTTGCAGGGGCTGTTCCGGACGTCGGCGCGGATGGCGCAGCTGCTGTCGCCCGAGGGCGAGTACACGAACCAGCAGCTGGTGAGCGACGCGATGCACGTGTTCGTGCCGATGGCGGTGCGGGCCTTGCAGTACGTGCCGGTGCCGCGGCTGGAGGTGTCGACGCCGGACCTGGACCTGCTGCTGGAGAACCTGGTGCTGGAGCCGGGGCGGACGGTCAACGACACGTCCTTCTTGCCGTACCGGCTGCACGTGTCGACGCACAACGAGGTCGAGGTGCGCAAACACCGGTTCCGGACGACGTCGTCGATGGCGACGGTGGTCAAAGTGCGGATCGCGGGCCTGTCGCTGGCGGCCGAGGACGTCGGCTACTGGGTGCGGCTGCACTCGGGCCTGCTGCGGACCGAGGACGCGGGCCTGGTGAGCTTCCGGCTGGACGAGCGCGGCATCGACGTCGGGCTCGAGCTGGAGCTGGGGCGCGGCGAGGCGGAGGGGGACGGGGAGGTGGTGTCGCTGCGGCGGGTGCGCGTGCACATGCACCGGCTCGACTACACGCTGCGGCAGTCCAAGTACGCGGGGCTGGCGCGGCTGCTCAAGCCGCTGGTGCGGCCGCTGGTGCGGCGGGCGCTGGAGCGGCGGATGGCGGCGGCGGCGGAGGAGGGCCTGCACAAGCTGAACCGCGAGCTGGTGCTGGCGCGGGAGCGAGTGCGGGCGCGGGGGGGCATCGGCAGCGCGGAGGAGCTGTGGCGGTTCGGGCGGGAGCTGGCGGCGCG
>NJEV01000114.1:0-37393 GCA_002591385.1 Cordyceps sp. RAO-2017 | reverse complement strand
ACCCCCCCCTCTCAAACGCTGTTCTTCGTGGCCGCTGCCCCGGGGCTCTCGAGCATGAACCAACCGGCTGACCCCCCCTCGTCCGTCTCTCCCTCCCCGCAGCCGCCGCCGCCCGAATGGCTCATCTCGGCCCTGAAGCAGCTGGAGAAGCAGTACCCGAGCGGCGACAAGTTCGAGGCCATCATGAAGTACTCGTACCTGGACCCGGTCACGGAGCTGCCGATCCAGGGCCAGCCGCTGCCCGAGGGCGTCAAGTACGCCTGGCTGCCGCGCATCCGCTGCCTCGACTGCACCACCAAGCTGTACACGCCCGGCCCGGACATGACGGCCCAGAAGTTCGAGGCCCACCTCAAGTTCTCGGGCCACCGCGAGAAGGTCCGGCAGCGGCTCGCGGCCCAGAGCGCCAGCGGCGCCGCCGCCGACGCCCCGACGGCGCCGCCCTCCTAGCCGCGGCGGGGCAAACGCGGCTCCGACTGCGCCCACCCACCTACTCCGTCCCACTCTCCGGTCCACGGCCGCGCGTGTCCGGGGAAAGAAAGGGGAGCGAGGGAGGGAGGGAGGGGGTGGGCGTGGGAGTCAAGAGGCGGGTTGTGGGGAGGGAGTCTTGTCGTTGGAAGCCATGGCTCGAAAAATCTTCTCCAAGGGAAAAAGAAAAAAATCCAGACGCGACGGGCATGGAGAGGAAGGCGGCAGAGTCCCAGCTGCGACGTTGTACATAGCGTGTCCCGGCGGCGACGGCCGATTGTTTTGATACTACTAGGCGGCGGGCGGCGCATCGAAGCCTTGAACCATTGTTATTGAACTGCCCGTTTGCTCCTCTCTTCCACTCCCCTGTCGTTTGGGAGCCCGCCTCAAGGAGTCATGCCCAGGCCCCGGAAGACAGTGAGCAGAAGAAACGTCTTGAGCCATCATCGCCCAGTTCAAGTGGGAAAACAGGCCAGGCTCGACTACCGACTCACGCGTTGCGCGCGACAAGCACAGCGGAAAGCCCGCCCCACGACCTTACGGAACAAGCGGAGGCGGCAGGCTGTCCCGATCCCCCGGTCTACTCGGCCCGGACGACGGCGTCAACAGCAACAACAACATTGTCCAAGTGCTTCTACAGCGACATACAGGCCTCCCAGATATTTCCATGCAGAATCGAGGGTGGGGAGAGGGGGAAGCAGGGGGCAGGGTATAGAAGACAAACAAAGCAGGGGCGAGAGAGAGAGAGAGGGAGACGAGACGGTGAACGGCATGAGCAGCGGCAGACAGAGGAAGACGGCAGGAGGGCTGGTGACATTCTCCCATCAAACATCATCTCATGGCATCGAGCTCCGATAAACGGCGATCCTGGTGCGAGAGACTGTAACGGCAGGGAAGGGGGCGAAAGAAGGGGGAATGTGTCCTCCTTGCCGGCCGGGCGAGCGACACTATCCTCCATCCACACCTATCGAGACACGACGTCGAGGCCAGCAGGGTGACGAACACGGATGAAGGGGTGACGGACGGCAAGGAGAGGGGAGAATCGGAGAAATCAGTCGTCGTTGTCGTTGTCGTCATCGTCGTCATCGTCCACTTCCATCTCCGACGAGTCCACGGTGGCCCTCCGCCCTGGTGCCCGGCTCGGTCGCTTGCTTCTTGCCGCCACGCCCGTCTTCGCGGCCGACTTGGCCTTGGCTTTTCCGACCGCCGCCTTTTGACCGTTTCTTCTCGCTGTCGTCGGCTTCTCGTGGTCGGAGCCGTCCTCTCCTCCGTCGTCCTCGGCAGCCTCCTCCTCCTCCTCCTCCTCCTCCTCTTCTGCCTCCTCGTCCTCGTCGCTGGCCTCCGGCTCTCGCTCTGCTTCCGACGAGTCGCCTTTCTCTCCGTAGTCCCAGACTGCCACGCCGTCCAGCATTTCCTCCTCGTCATCTGCATCGTCCCGTTCTTTGTAGTCCGACACCTTGTGGGCACGGCTGCTGCGGCGGCGTTCGGAAAGGGGCACGGGCGGAGGAGACGCTGCCTGCTTCTTTGGTCGTGGGGTCGCCTTTGGCTTCAAAGCCTTCTTCGACGCCGCCTTCGCCGCCTTGGACTTGGGCTCCGCCCGTTCCCTGATGACGGTCTTGATCTGCGTCTTGGCCCGCTTGGCGGGCGGATCTGTCGTCTCGTTCATCGACTTGCGTTTCTGAAGATGGCCGAATTAGTACAACTAGATGCCAGTCTTGGCACATCGTCCGCTGGCCGCCTACCTTTTTGCGATCCATGGCACGGACGAGATCGTCCAATTTGCCGTCCAGCTCGTCCGGAATGTACTGCTTCTTCGCAATCTGCTGCGCAAGCTCGCTCGAGGGCAGGGCGGTGTACAGGCCCGTGGGCAGCCCGACTTTGCCGGGCCAGGCCTGAAAGCTCCAATTCCGCCTCTCCTGGAACTTGCGAATGACCGCCTGGGCGAGGTCGCTCAACGCGTACAGGTTTTCGCTTGCGTCGGGGTTGACGGCGTCCCGTGTCTGCTTGACCCTCTCCGCATACTTGTGGATCAAGGCTATGTTCTCCTCGGTGGCAACTGCCCCCAGGTAGAAGAGGAAGTAGTTTGCGAAATCGGCAAGGTCCTCGGGAGCGGAGCTGTAGTCCGGATGATGCGCCAGCAGGGGAATCAGCCTGCCCATGATGGCCTCGAGAATTTGCTGCTTCTTGTCGATATAGAAGCGGGCGCGGGACCGAATCCAGGTTTCGACTCTGCTCTTGAGCTCCGTCATGGGCTCGAAGGCAACCAGGAACAAGATGGTGTGAAATCTTGCCCGCAGCTTGGCACGCGTCAGGTAGTCCTGCAGTTTCTCCATGAACCGCCGGCGGACCTGGAGCTCGCTGTCCTGAACCAGCTCCGCGAGTTTGTTGAAGCTCGCCGGCTCAAGCTGCTCGTCGTACTTCTTCACCGTGCATAGCTTTAGGGTCAGGAGCCCCGCAAGGAGCCGCAAGCGCCTCTTGTGATGCAGAGGCGTGTCCTTGGTCTTGCAAAACTCGCCCTCGCTCACGACAAACGTCTTGAGAAGCTTGAGGACCGGCTTGACCCTTTCCTCGGCGTCGGGCTCCTCCTCCGTCGCCATGGCTTGGTTGACCAATATCTTGAGCGACAGGCATTTAGCCTGCAGTTCCTTGTCCATGTCGGCGTCGTCGACCCATGAAGGGTCCGAGTCGGCCTTGGCGTCGGTCCGCACCTCGCGCAGAATCTTCTTGATGGTCAGATCGTGGATCGCTTCGGCCGAGTCGGCCGTGACTGTCGGCGTCAAACGCTCGAGCTGGCTGATGGTGGCCAGCCTGGCCAGGAAGTGCGGCGTGCCGTAGTCCAAGTCTTTAACGGCATCCCTCAGCAGGTTCGTGGCCGTGACTCGGCTCCTGTCATCGTTCTTGGCCAGGAGAACGTTGACGGCATACTTGGCAGACTTTGGGGGGGATCCGTAGAGGGCGTAATTCACGAGCGTCTTGGTGAAGCCCTTGTCGCAGTTGATGTCGTGCGGGTATCTTTTGGAATAGGACGAGTACGCCTTGAGGATATCAACCACGGCTGGGTCATTGCTCCTGGTGTCGGTCGGTGCCTGCTCCGTGATTTCCTTGCGCAACTCTCCCGCGTGGGCCTTGAATATGTCGGGGTTTCTCTGTGATATGTCGTTGAGCACTTGATGGGCGACGCCGGCAAAGCCGTCCTTGTCGTTCTTAGAATAGTCCATGATCGTCGCCAGGTGGCTGCGGTTGAACATGAGGCTGCTCGAGCGGTAGAGGAGCGGGATCAACGTGTCCAGGCAGGCAGACGCGGAGCTGCCCTGGATCTTGGTGATGAGCTCGTTGATGGCCCTCCGCACCGTCTTGAAGTCGCTCTCGGACTCGATGGCGTACTTGACGAGCTGGTAGCCGCGGCGGTCGTTGAGCTTGATGAACTTTTGGAGGTCGCTGCGCACCTTGACCGGATCGGGGAAGAAGGCGCCGAACCACTCGAGCGTCTTGGTCAGGCTCGCCTTGACCTTCTCCTCGTTTCCGTCCACGACGCCGCCGTTGTAGGCCTCGCACTGCTGGATGAAGATGGCGACCCCCTTTGCGAACTGAGGCTGCCGCGCTTGCATGGCGAAGAAGGCCTTGCGGGCAGGGTTGTCGAGGAATTTCAACATGAGGAGGATCCGTTCGGCCCGTATCCTGTCCTGGTCCGCCGCGCCGACGCCGCCCTTGCCGTGGGATTGAGCGGTGCTCTTGGCCCCCTTGCCCTTGATGAGTGGATATTTCAACGGCACCAGGCACTCAAACATGACCCGATCGAGGAGGATGTTTAGATCGAGATCGTTGGCGTAGAAGGCGTTGATGATCCGTGACGGTACGCCGGAAAGGCATGCCGTCACGGCCTCCTGTCCCTCGGCGATCTCGCCGGCCCCGACCGCCCACAGCTTCCCGAGGAGAACCATGGCATCGACGCGCACGGCCGGTTTCCTGTCCCGGCACCTGTCCGCCAGGCTGGCAAAGATGGAACCCTCTTTGTCAACACCGCCCGTGATTCCCAATTTGGAGATGACGTCCCGGAAATCGAAAAGCTCGATGGCCTTGACGGCCGCCAGCCGCACCTTCTCCTCGCTATCGTTGAGCTTCTCCACCAGCCCCCTAACGAGCTCCCTCTCCTCTTCCCTGCTGAGGCCGATGCCGCCGGCGGAGGTGGATAGGATGCAACCTGCGGCAGCAACCCAGGCCGCACGAATGGTGCCAGCCTTGTCGTTCTTTCTACCCACGAAGTTCCGGTAGGTGGCTGGGTGCGTCTGGGCGAACGACTGCGGGGAGTAGGGCTTCGTCAAGACGTTTGCGTCGACGGGATCAGGCGACGTCTCGTCCACCAGACGTAAGGGGGGGTAGGCCGTGGGATCGAGAACTGGCGGAGGCGGGGGGCCGGCGGCTCCGATGCCCGATATCATGTCGCCGAAGGCCTCCGTCGCTATCAAACGCAGGTGAACGTTGTCCGCCGACAGCTCGGCGTCCAGCTGGGGAACGACGTTTTGGAGGATGGCGGGTGCGGCCCTCCAGAGCTCGCGGATGAGCAGGTGGGCCTGGCGGAGGCTCTTGAGGTCCGCGTCGGACGGGCCGGCATTGGCCTCCTCCTCGTCCGACTCGTCGCCCTGCCGGTAGCCGTTGGCCTTGGTGGCGAAGCCGGAGGCGTTGAGGATGACGTCGCTGAAGTACTGGCTCACGTAGCGTGACATCTTATCGGCGCAGCCATTGCATATGCTCTTGGCCATGATGTAGGCGGCAGGCTCCGTCTTGTGGAGTAGGGTCGACTGCTTGTCGTTGGGCTCCTTGCTGCGGCTGCCGCCCGGCGGCGCGGCTCGCAGAAACTGGCTGATGATGGCGTCAATGACGGTGGCCGGGATGCTGCCCGGCGACTCGTCAATCAGCTCTATCAGCATCTCTGTCAGATGGATCTCGATATCCTTGGCCACCTGCTCCTCGGCGGTGGCTTTGGCACTGGCCGAGACCCCGTCAAAGGCCGAGTTGAAGAGGCGCAGCATGAGGTCGTCGGCCCCGTGGATCTCGGAGATGAGCAGGATGCTCTTGACGTCGGTCAGGGACATGAGAACGTATTTGTGCTGGCTGTTGTAGGGATTGGTGGGATCGTGAAGAGAGGGAAGGATGTCCTTGACGAAGAGCGAAAACATGGTCTGCGCGGGGGGGAAAGTCAGCAGCTGGGCTACACACAAAGGCCGTGGCGGGCGGGCGGGTGACGCACCTTGAGCTGGTCGTCGGTGAAGGGCGCGTCCGGGACGAAGAGGCGCAGGATGTCGACCAAGCAGCAGGCCGTGTAGGCCTTGACGCCGCGGTCCTTGTGCTGCAGTAGGTTGCGGTGGACCAGATTGGCAGCGACAGCCTTGAGGGAATCGAGATGGACCTCGCCCTGATCGAAGTCGGCCAATTCCTTGGACAAGCTCTCGAGCCGGGCGATGAGGGTGCCGCTGGGGATCGGCTTGGCGGGCCGCCACGACAGCTCTTCGTTGAAGCGGAGGCGGCGCATCTCGCCGCCGCCGGCGCCGGGCTCCGGCGGCGCCGTCGTCTGGGGCTCGGGGGCTTCATCGTGCACGGGGTCCTCCTCCTCTTCCTCCTCCTCCACCGGCTCCTGGCGGCGGGTGCGGCGACGCGGCATGGCGGGCGGCTTGAGGCCTGGCGAGAGGCAAAGGGAGGAGGCGGCTATTGTGCGCAAAAAACGGCGGCGCACCAAGTCGGGACGTGACAATGAGCGAGCGCGAGCGTCACAGCATCGCACAACCGCAGGGCTGTGCTGTTGGAGATTCGAGGCGCGACGAGGCGACGAGAATCTTCAGGGCAGCGGAGAGTCGCAGAGGGGGGGGGGTTTGGTGGTTGGTGGTAGGTCGGGAGCTGCTATACAATGGGCCAAATTTATTAGCGGTGGTTGGTTACGTGACAGACGGCAGACGCGATGGGCGCTTGTCCTCCTCCCCTCTCTTCTCTCCTCCCCCCCCCCCCCCCCAGGGCAGACCCGCACCGACCTACCCTAAACTCGCCCTGCCTCGGCAAGCTGAGTCATCGAGCGTGCAGTCGCGCCACGCCCCATTTGTGGGGGGCGGCGGGGGGGTTCATCTATCCATCGTCTTCTTAGTCATCGTCCTTTTCCACAACGACTTCCTCCCATGCTCAAGCGCCGCGACGACGACATCGGAACGGGAGAGAGGGAAGAGGAGCGAGGAAGTAGCCTAAGCCCGAGAAGATGGCTAGGGATCTTGCTTAGGGCCAGATTTTGAAAGGGAAAGAGACGGTGCTTTTGTGTGGCGACGGGGCTGCTGCTGATTACGAAGCATAAGGAGAATCTGAATCGATCGTCCGGGATTCAAGGCCTTCTTCACCTTGCCCTTCAGAGCCCTGACAACTGGTAGGTGCCAGATGCTCTCCGTGAACTGGCTGTCCAACATTTTCTCCCTTGACTGCTGCCTGCAAAGGGACTTGGTCCGCCGAGGGTTCCGCAGACCTCGAAGTGGCCGGGGACGGTGTCGTACACGGCACGTTGCCCAAGCTTCCGTCCACAGTCCTCCCATCTCCCTCTCATTGCCGTGTCTCGGATCCGATTGACTCGGAGCCTCCGGCCCAGCCTCACACAAGCCCCAGAGCTGAAGGCCGTGGTGGCCCAGTTTCAAACCGTCTTGCAACCACCCGCCACCCCAACTCGACGACGTCGGGCTGCTTCTCGTGCTACGCGAAGCCTTGACGCTGCCGACCGAACACGTCGACGCTCAGCAAACACTCCTCGGTCACGGCAAGTTTGCACATGAAGAGGCGAAGGTCGCACTGGCCATGCTCTCAGACCGAGCGTGAATCGTCCTGTCGCCCCCGCCGCACGACTGACAACATTTCAGGGCTCTTGAGGCTAGAAGATGCATACATAGGTAGCCTTGTAGATCTTGCATGAGCTCTAGGCGCAATACGGTTCTTACAGGTGTCCCACGGCGGTTTTCGTGGCTCTGTAGCTCATCACTGTGGTGGCTCCATGCAAGGGGCTCTGGAGTGGGATCCTTGGCGCTCGGGGCCTCTTACACGGTTGTTGCAGTGATTGAACACTGGAGAGGAGGGGGAGTAGCATCCACGGAACATGGGAGTCTATAAGCCTTCATGCTGTGATGTTGTGACCAGACGGACCTGGTGTCCACCAGCATGGCTCTACGCGTAGCTGTTCGCGAGATGAGGGACTGTGCCCCGAGCAAGTTTCCTTACGCGGGTCGGTCACCTGTGATAGAATCAAATCTCCTTGGCTGCGTACACATAGGAAGTAGTTTCTGTCCGCTTCAGCACGTTTCCATCCGAGTGCTCTTAACTCCCGATATAATCAAATCTCCTCGACAAGGCAGGAAGGAAGTCTGGTTCCTCCAGGCAGTAAAGGAAGCGTATGGACCCTGCCCATCACTGGTCCTCGTCTCGTGTCGGCGCAGCAGCTGCTCCGGCGCTCTGCGAATCAGCCAGCCGGCCCGGCAACTGATGTCCTGTTCAGGCTCAACTCGAGCCGCGTTATTCACAGCTGCCCGGAAACTCACCGCCCAAGTCCCGCTGCATGTGACTTGGCCCAAACAAACCGGAGCACGCGTTTGCTTTCCTCCCTAAATTTTTCCTTTTCTTCTCCCCGCCATCACTCTCCTCTCTCCTCCATCTTTTCTTCCCTTTTCACCGCCACGCCTTACCATCTACGCTCATTTCCGCGGCGCCCCTGCATCCCATCACCAAGCCCATTTCCTTGTCTCTTGGACACAAGGAGATCCTCGTTCCCTCAAATCTGTGGTACGCCCTTGATCCCATCTCCTCTCGCGCTGTTCCCCCCTTCTGCTTTCTCGCGGGCTTCCCTGTGCCACCTCGCACCAGTTGGCAAACTTGGCCCTGCAAGCCCGCCTTGCCGCATCCCCCCTTCACCGCACTCCTTACCTGACTGACGGGCACAGAAACATCTGGTCCGTTCTTTTATTTTTTCATCGATCCGTCGCCTTCTTTGATTTTCTCCAACGAGTCGTGTCGAGTATGTCCCACGCCTCTCCGCTTCTCACCTTCGCAGCTGACCGTGTTCGAGTGGCGACCATGAATGATCCGGAGATTGGCAAAGCCGGCCTGTCCGCCGCGCCGCGCCCTCAGCGTCAGGGAGCGTCTGTTGTCAAGAATTTCCTCAAGGGAGGCGTCATGGTCCTGACTGCCCTTGTTGTCCTTGTCGTTGGAGTCGGTCTCCTCGCTTCACACTGCGGTTTGTTCACCTCACAAGAAGCTCTGCCATGGCCGGACCCGTTTTCTGACCTGCACGCGTCCAGAGAAATCTTTTTATCCTGGTGCCGAGCTTCTCCATGCGGAGCAAATGGTTTCTGAGGCGGCCCACGAGCTTGCCATCCGCGGCGAGAGCGGCGAGATGGGCGCCACGTACGGCCTCGCAGCCGAAGCCGTGGCCCTCAAGATGGCCGACTCCTCTGGACTTGTCACCGCCACCTCCTTCAAGCCGACCGGCACCGTCGGCACCGTCGGGGGGACCGCTGTCCATGCATCGACCGCTCAGCAGGACACGACCAAGGCCTTCAGCTCCTCGGCTGCCGAGCCGGTCCAGTCCCAGTCGGCCGACCCCAACGCAGGGCCGCCCGGCGTCAGCGTTCCCATCTCGTAAGTGGCTTCGAAAGCTTCCCTGCTGAAGGAGTTTTCCCTTCCTTGTCTGACCCAGACCAGGACGCAAACTGCTCTGTCGACCATCTACAGCATCTGGACCTCTGAAGACACTGCCGTTCGCGAGACCAGCACGACGACGGCCACCGTCACTGTGAAGCGACCCGTCCCCACGTCCGAGCCCGAGGTCTGCTCCGTCAGCACCGCCACCGAGACCGTGTTCGTATACATCACCGTCTCCCCGGTCCCTGTGGAAACGGTGACGGACGAGGCGTCGACGGCCACGCTGGTCAACACGGACCTCTCGCTCACCCACCGCCTTCCGGACGTGACTCTGTCGGGCAAGCCCTCCACCCAGACGGCGGTGCAGACCGACGTCTCCCTCACCCGGGGCCTGCCCGACGCCACCGTGTCGGGGAACCCGGAGACACAGACCGACGTCCGGACCGACGTCTCCCTGACCTCGGGCCTCCCCGACGCCACCGTCACGGGAGTCCTCTCGACCGTGTCGGCCGTCCGGTCCAGCACAGCGCCGGGGCGCAAGACCGTCTCCATCTTCACCACCGTCGTCATCACCGACTTCTGGGGCCCTCCCGCCGCCGCGACGAGCAGCAGCAGCAGCGCCGCCGCCGCCGTCCCCACCACCTATCCCTCCGCCATCCTGACCGTCACCATCTCCGACTTCTACGGCCCCTTCGGCGGTGGGGAGTCGAAGAGCGACACCAGCACGCCCGGCGGCGCCTCCTCCCTTCTGGGCGCCGCCGGCACCGAGCCGTCCTCGACCCCCTGGGCCGCCGCGACGGCGACGGCGACCATGACGTGGATCAGCGGCCCCGCGGGCACGTCGGGGCGCGCGCCGGGCACCAACGGCACAGCCGTCGGCGGGCCCTCCTGGTCCGCCACGGCGTCGGCGCCCGTCGTCGTCTCCGCCGGCGGCAGAAAGCCCGAGCCCAAGGGCTGGGGGAGTGGCAGGGGCTGTGGCAGCTTCGGCTGCACCGTCATGCTGATTGCGATGCTGATGTTGGCGCTCTGAGGAATCGCGATACCCTGCGAGGCGCTTGCCATGGTTCTTTTGTTTTCCTTTTGGAGGGGCCGGAAGGATAGTCAGTCAGCCAGTCACGACCTGGGATAATTTTATTCGGTGCGAATTTTGAGAGGGAGAGGTCCATGACACAAGAGGACACAATGGGGGGCAGCATACTTTCGTGTAGGCTAGGCACCCTGGACAGATGCACAAGAGAGATGAAGCTGCCCGAGACACAGCAACGGCCACAAGTCGTGCCACGTAGTTTCGCTTGTGGATCGAAGTGTTGATGCGGGCCTGCATGTCTCGGCAGCGCCGCTCTTCTCCCGCGGAGACAAGACGACGGATCGGGGCAGAGGAGACGGAAAGCAGGTGACCGACATGAGAAGGGGTGGTAGGGAAACGCTTTCGAAAACATTGTCAATGCCATGGGCACCTGAGCAGCTACCGCTGAAATCTAGTAGCCTCCTCCCCGAAAACGCCTTTCAGTTTTGAAGCCCTCCTTTTGGCGAGGCCTTCCAGCAACGGATCCCTTCGCGCCTACTCCAACATTTCCGGCCGCGCGGCAGCGTACACAAAACACAAAACAGAAGAGGAAGGGAAGAGAGGAAGCGGCGGCGGAGGCTGTCGTCTCGCCCTCGGCCACGGTCCCTCAGTCCCGACCTCGATTACCGTCCACGTCTGCTCTCGTGATCTGCTCGGGCCTGGCGGGCTTTCCAGCTGTCCCGCATGGGCCCTGCCGCCCGGTAGAGGTCCTTCTCCGACACGCGGTCGCTGATGCTCTCGAGGACGCTGACGACGGTGCTCTTGTGGTTCGCCTCGCTCTTGTCGTCGCGGAAGCGGACCAGGCGCCAGCGCCCCTGGTCGTCTTGGTTGCATTCGACGATGCGGTCGTTCAGGGGGTCGTTGAGGCCCTTGAGCGCCTCCCACTCCTCCTCGGTGAGGTGCAGCGGGCTGAACAGCTCGTAGCGGTCGCCACTGTCTCCCTTGAAAATCATCAGCTCGGCCTTGGGGACGCTGTCGTAGTCGACAAAGGGCTCGGCTATGCCCTCCCTCCTCTCCCACTCGTCCGGCTCGACGGTGGGGAAGGTCAGCTTGAGGCGAAAGTCGATGGTGTTCTCCTCGGGCGGCTTCCACTTGAGGATGTGGGGATCCGTGCCGTGCTTGTAGGGCGTGTTGCGACAGGTGAAGATGAGCCCGTCGTTGCCGTGCTTGAGGCTCGGCAGGACCTGCTTGAACATCATTTCGATGCCGTACGCGAGCTGGAAGGGCTTCATCTCGACGAAGAAGGGCTGGAACTGGAGCTCGTTGGGGAACTCCTTGAATAGCTTCTTATAGGGCGTGTAGAAGCGTTCTTTGAAATAGGCCAGGCGCTTGTCCAAGGTGCGATCCATGAGCTTGTTCCCGTCCATGACGAGGCAGTCAAAGACGAGAAAGCGCGGCTCCTTCTTGTCGTTGGGCAGGCTGTCCCAGACGAGCTCGCCGTCGACGAGCGTCGCCGTGTGGAAGGCACTGAGGTCGTTGACGAGGGGGAAATGGAGGTTCCTGTTGGTGATGAACCAGTAGTCATTCTTGCGGTCAATCAGGTAGTGGGCCTCCTCGCCGTTCTCGTCGGCCGTCGAGTAGAGGAGATAGCGGATGCCGTCCGACTTCTCGCACACGTAGTAACTGGAGAGGCGCGACGTCAGCATCGCTCGCGTCCGGCCCTCGATGCGCTGCCGGAGCCCTACTCTTGCTTCGTCAGCTCGTCCACGTGCTGCCTCGCGAAGCTGACCGGTTGCGCGCCGGGGAAGCTCGTCTGGTGTCTGCCCAGCAAGTCGGCCACTTCCTTGCGCATCGAGTAGAGGAGCTGGCCGCCGGCCTTGACGCCCGGCTCGGCGATGGAGCTGATGGGGCCGTCGGGGGGCTGCTCCATGGCGCGTGGAATCGACGCCGGCGCGCGATGCGATCCAGGGGCGAGCCGCTGTGCCGCCGCGCGTCCCAGCTGGCGGGCGACGGGCCCAGACGTGTTTCGCTGCGATGGTCGGTACTACCGAGTAGCAAGCCATGCAGCAGCCTTCAGTCTGCCCTCGCCTGTCTCACAGGACCATGGCGTGCTTGACGACAGAGCGCGAGAGGGGCCGGGATCAGACGCGCGCAGCGGAGCCAAGGCCAGCAGTACCTCTTTGGGACTACCTGCTGCTGGCAGGACCGGTTTTGGTGAAGGGATAGCGCAGGCAGGCCCTCGGTCGCGACGGGCCTTTTTCTCTTCTCTCGCGCACGCGCCCTTATCGATAAGGTCCACGCAGGGCTGCCTGCACTACGTAATTGCGCTGCTGCGTCCGACCGTCCGTCAGTCTCGGCGACAACTTCAACCTGTTCAACATGGCTGGCCGGCCTTAAGACCTCGGGCGTGCAAACTTTTCCCCCTCGTCACAGTGTCTCGTATAGGTAGCTAGCTCATGGCCGATCACCGCGGTCCTACACTCGCAAATACTACTAGACTTCAAGTGCTACACCGGCGACGAATACGGGCCGCCTACTCCGGCAGTCCGGATTTCTCTTCTCTCCTCCGGCCCGCCGCCATTCATTTCAAAGCTCGCATTCGGCATTATAGAATTGGCATTACAATGACGCTCCCGTGTGCTGCCGAACAAAAGGCGAGGCCGATGCGTAGAGTCATCTGTGCCGCCCGCCAATGCAACGAGGCGAAACGTCTGGATGTGATGGGTAGCTGGTTGGCCTCGATCGATCTCCAGAGTCGCAGCGACGGCCCGGGGGACGCTATGTTTCGTCTATCTTCTCGACTTCCGCACGCGCCTCCTCCCACTGCTGCTTGCTCTTCTTGGCCCATTCAATCTGGCTCTTGGCGTATGCGAGCTATCGAGAACGTCAGCACCGCCGCGCCGCCCGGCAAGAGAGCCCGAATGTCTTTACTCACCATGTAGCGCCTCAGATCATCCTCCTTGTCTTGCTGGAATCTCCTCATGTCCTTGAGGACACTTGCGCTGGCCTCCTTCACGTCCCTCTCCGACGCCACCTGGGCCTGTTCCAGTTGCCCGATGGATTCCCTCGTCTTGCCAATCGTGTCCCGCCGTGTCCGCTCCGGATCAACGTCGACGACGCCCTGCACCGCGTGGCGGATTGGGCCAAATATCTTGTTGGTAATGGAGTTTCCGCTCGGCATCTTTCTATGCGACACGCTGACGCTTCTCTCCGGCAATCCCTGGCTCGCCGACGGCGGCGGCGATGGAAATTCTCCGTGAGCCGTGGGAAAGTCCGAGTCGATCGATTCCGTGTCCTCCTGGCCTGCGTCCCGCCGATGATGCGACGTGGGCTCCTTGAGGCTCGTCGAACGCTTCGGCGGGGGTGAGATCTGCTGACTGCTCGACAGGTACTGCTCAATGCGTCTCGCCTCCGACTCGCTGCGCTCCAGCTGATCCAGCAATGCTCTCTTCTTGTTCAGCTCGTCCGTCGTCAAGTCTTGCTGTATGCGCTTGAGGACCCTGTATCGCAGTACGCTCCTGACGACGCCAGCGAACTGGGCATTCTCCCGCATCGGCTCCGCAAAGCTAGCCCCCAGCGACCCTGACAGCTCCTCGGTCGCAATGTACGACAGGTCGGCAGCCTGACCGATCCGTTCGATGGCGGGGCCCAGTGAGGGCCCCTGTTCCGACAAGGCAAAGGCGTTATATCTTGAGCCCAACTCACACAGGTCTGCAGCGAGTGAGGACAGGTGACTGAGGGTCCGGCGGTTGACCTTTTCCATGGGTCCCATCAGCAGCTGCTCCAGCTCCTTGCTGGAGGCCTCGTAAGCAATAAAATGGGGATCCAGGTCCTGCTCCGTCTGGCTGCTGTTTTCTGGGGGAAATCGCCCGACGGCGTGTAGGCCAGCTTGAGTGGCGGAAGAGCTCATGTCGTGGCCAGCCCCGGCCGTCGCTCTGAGTTTCGCCGAGCTTGCGGGGACAGGCAAGTAGTTGTGAGCAGGGCTGGGATTTGCCGTATCCAGAGGAGGTGCTTTGAGAACCGACTTCGGGATGGATGCAACTGGGTGAGAGTGCAAAACTTCGCTCTGCAGCTGGGTCAGTAGCAGCTTCAGGCAGGGACGGAACCCGCGACGGAGGTGCGTCGTACCCAGCTTGCATTGGGGTCAAGGAACCTCCACCACACGCCGTCGTCTCGGACAGCATCCATGCGGCGACAACGGTTGAGGAAGACGGCCAGCATGCGCTTGCGCAAGTCTATGATCTGCTGGTCTTGTTTCGCGCTGGTCGGTTTGGCCGCGTAGTCGGCCATGGTATGCTTCTCCGGGATGGGGGGGATGATGAGGGTCGGGTGCAGGCGCGTGAGCGCTTCTCTCAACGACGCAAACTCGGAGTAGCGGCGTCGAACCTCCAGGTCCTAGAGCAAGCAGCGAGTCAGATAAACTCCGCGAGGCAGGATGGTAGGGGTCTAACGCCAGTCCGAATGGTGTAGACGATGTATCGCCCGCCACTCTCCAAGCTCTTGCCGGCATCGGTAATCATGATTGGCATGTCTGGATTTTCGTAGAGGATCTGCTCAATGCGACTGCTGTAACCGCCCGGTTTGCGGCGCGGGAGGGCTTCGCTGGTTGCGACCCTCTCCTGGTCGCTGTCATGGTTGTGAGCGTTGTTGCGAAAGGCTGGCTGATCATCGTCGCTGCCCGACGTCGGAGTATGGGGTGTCTCGAAGGGCCGGTCTGCCTTTCCACGTCAGTGTCATCTTGCCACCACGAAAGAGAGCGCTGGGATATGGCGCAAAGAAGAGGAGGGTTCAGGCTGCAAGCCTACAGTCGTGAGAGGTCGGCGAGGTTGGGTTGGCAGAAGACGAGGTTTGCGAGTCCCGGCGGTCGAAGCTGGTCCCGTAAGGGTTGTTGTCTTCGTCGTTCCACATGGCAGCGAGGGTCCGAGTCGTGAAGCCGCCTCAGCGACAGTGCGGCTCGGGCTGCGAAACGTGCGGGAGAGAGGATTGATGCGCGACGAGGGCGAGGCTGTAGGCCGATGCGTTGCCTGGCGGCGTCGGCTATCGCGGGGGTCAGAAGGAGGAAGGATGAGGTGGGCTCGGTTTGGATTGTTATCAAGCTGCGCGAGCTGTCTGGAGGCCTGCCGCCATCCTCCGAGGAGACGAAAGTTGAGAGAGACAGAGAGGAGTCTCACGACGGCGCGCTCGACGGCGATGCAGAACGGGAAACCTTGTTGCGAGCAGGCGATGGAGGACGGAGACCGACGTGGCTAAGCTCCGGATCGGATCTAGACCAGACTGTAAGAATATGGAGTAAGATGATGAGCATGCGGAGAACTTGGCGGTGCAGAATCCAGCGCTGGCGACCTGCTAGGCCAGGTACAATGGGATGTGTGCCTCTCTTAACTCTGTCCAAGGTATCTGTCCAAGGTACAGTGCCTCCTACCTGTACTCCTAATCCTATCCACTGTCGGACAGCATTACGTACCTCGTCTGCGCATAGCCGCAGCCTCAGCCCCAGGGCAGGGGTGCAGAGCTGCTTGCTTACTAACAACCAAGACGACCGACGCCACCTGTTTGACGCCTCCACGACGAGCCTCATCGACGCGCAGCTCTCTTCTCCTCACCAAAGTCATGAGCGCCCCGGGAAAGCAGTGGATTTTCAGGCTGCACTGCTACGGGCACTGCAAGCTTGACTGCGCTCTTCGAGTGGCATCGCCGTCTGGTCAGCCTGTGAGATGACGATGATGCCCAGCCAGTGCAATGAAGCTCTCCCATTACCCGCCCCTTCTTGCATTACCTGCCGACCGATCTAGGGCGCCTTCCGGTAGGCGTCGTCATTTGCGGCTTCTCGACTCTAGATGGGCACCTTAACGAGACTCGGAGCGGCCCTCGCCCAGACAGAGGAAAGCTCTTTTCCACTGAAGCCATAGGACGCTTCGGCAGCCGACGCCATGGCCCAAGCCTTCTCGCACCCCACGTGTATGCAGCTGCTTGATTCTGTCGAGGGCCTCTCTGATGGGTGCTTGGCACGACGGCAACTGGCCCGCCACCGTGAACAACCCCCCATGTCTTTCGCCGCCACCATCATATGGTCCTCACCTATCGCGGCCCCCGAAGGGATGATTTCGAGGGGACCCAGTATCCATCCTGCAGCTTTACCTGGCTCCTCCTGTCTCCAAATCGAAGCCCGGATTAGTCGTCGGTGCTCGTCAGTGCCCACAATGAATACTCGAGGCTCACCTGATCGTGGAGCTATCCGCTGTGTTGGGTCCGTCATCTGAAAGTCGTCGCTATGGACCGTCGCCAAGTTTGTCTGCACCGAGCAGCTCTCGGTTCCCCCATGGATTCCAGCCTCCCCCCCCGCGCACGAACCGGAAGCTGGGTCTCCTGCAATATCTTGTTCTTGACCATCGCAAGCTGGCGGTGATGGTCGACGGCTCGATCGATCGACGGCTTCGTTTCTGTCCATGCCATCTCCGGGACTCACGCCGCTCGGCGCTGCTGCTGCATCTGATAAGCTGGATATTGTCGATGCTCTTCCCACGGGAAGCCGACACGCTCGGCCTAACTGCTGTCGCCAGTTTGGCTGCTCGGGTCGCGGCGGGGGCGTGGGAGACGGACTTGGTGTTGCCTGCAGCGCTGGCTCGTCGAAGACGGCCGTACGTGCTGTGCCCGGGGGAGCCTGCTCTTGGCCATCCTCCTGGCGATGCCCTTGGGTGCCTTGTTGGCGTTCCTGCTGGGGCATCGAAGGAAGGATGGGATGCGCTGTAGCCACCGCTGCGGCCAGCGGAGCGGGAGGATACGGCCCAGCAACGCCAAGGGGCTGTGATCCGAGATAATGGGTTCCATCGAAGCTGAACAAGGCAGGTTGGTACATGACATGAGACGGGTAGCCTGGCAAATGCTGAGCCACGGGGAGCTGTGCCAGCGCGACGTCGCGTGGCTGGTGTCGATGACGCGCGACTCGCCTCCCACCCGGAAGCCGCACTGAAGTACGTTCTCGTCGAGATATGGCGGCCCTACCCAGGCAGTGCATATAGACGAGGAAGATGACGACCGAGACGGTTGCAATGCTGAAGATGATGCCTGACTTCTGCGCCACCGTCAGGCAATTCCACCCGACGCAGCCTTCGAGCCTGCGGCCCAGCAGTGTCGGGTCGGCGGCCTTGGCTGCCCCCGAGGACTCGTTTGGCATGCTCCAAAAGGTAGTCTGTGGCTCGACTGTCAGCAGAAAAGAGAAGGAAGAGTGACGGGAAAGGAGCGAGAGGATGGGCCGTACTTGGGCGTGAATCCAAGCAAGGGCGAGAACAGCCGCGCAAGTCGCCACAACTGAGCGCCGCAAGCTGGCAACTGGCTGGCCTGCGATTGAAGGCTTCCAAGCGCAGGTTGCCTGCACGTGCCCAGGGCTCACCGACTCACCGCAAAATCGTCGCATCAATCGATCTCTGGACGGCAGAAGCAGCCTGAGCGGGTACGGGTTCGGGATTGGGGGAAGCGAGGCGGACATTTGCCAGGTACCAAGAGGCTATCTGTGTCCTCCTGCTTTAAATTTCAAACCCATCTGAAATTGCTCGTCGTGGCACAGATACCTGTGCTCAAGCAAATTCTTCACGTAACCTACGAGCTCATCGACTGGAGACAGACGACGAACGGCCCAGTGAATAAATCGAATGCTCAGCTGTCAGGGAACACACGGTTGATTGATTGCCTAGACATGCTCAAGATTGCTGTTGCACCTCACCGCTCACCATCCGCCCCTTGACGAGTTCGCGAGATGTTGAGACATGGCAGGGCATCGCCTGTTCTGGGACAGGCCTGCCTGGTGGCAGAGCCTGTTGTTATAAGTCAGTCTGGCAGGCGTCCAGAGAGCCGCGGTTGATAGGCCGTCGAGCTACTTAAGGTAAGGTACCTTTTTGGCTTCGAAGGCAGCCGCCTCACTTCCCGCACTGTCCCCAGCTGAGTCCGGCAGGTCTCGGAACCTGTAGCCAGATAGCTTCGTCTGCCCCACTGCCGGTTATACCGGCTCTGGCTCTTGGGCGGGGGTGCGTTGGGAAAGTACTGTGCGCTGAAAATACCTCAATACACAGTGTCACTTTCGACACCTATTGTCGCGCCGACTGAATGTCCGTGCACGGACCACCGGCGGAGAGCCAGGTCTTCCTCCAGGCGAATTTCTGTCGCGATGCCATCGCTTTTGGCACAAAGCAAAGCCGCCTGCTACTGCCCCCCTCATTACTCACTCGTCTGCCCTTCTCGCCCTGGCTTGTATAGAATAAGGCCCATGGTTCTCTTCGATACTGCCGACCGCAGATGACTTCGCCGTCACCTTCCCGCGATCCGTCCTGGTAGCTGGCTGCTCAGAATCGCGCTCGTCGCCCGCGCCGGCTGCCAGCCCCGTCGACCACTAGCGATCCTCGAGCCCTCGCCGCCTGGCCATGGCGGCGCCTCAGACGAACGGGGCTGCCAATGGCGCCGTCAACGGCGACGCGCCCGCCGGCCCCGTCAGCGTTCGCTTTTCAGACATACCCTCCGCCATCGATATCCCCGTCCAAGGCGACCAGGAAGATGAGGCTGTCGAGATCGACCTCGAGGATCTCTTGGACGACCCGACCGAGCTCTGCACGCTTTTCGAAAACGAGCATGCCGCGAAAACCTATTGGATGACCGTGGCGCTTGCATACGCGAAGCAGCGCAAGATCGACCACGCCATCGAAATGCTCATCCGCGGGACCAGCTCCATCAGCAACAGCAGCAACCCGCGCGACAAAGTGAGCATGATTTGCTGTCTCTGCTGGATGTATCTGTGGAAGAGTCGAGAGGCACCTCGAGTGGCGCCCGAAGGAATACGGGTATCCGAGGCCAAGACCAAGGAGTACTATCTTCAGCTCGCCACGTCCTCACTCAACGACGCCGCTCGGCTCAACCCGTCCTTCCCCCCCATCTTTCTGGCCCGAGGTGTTCTGCTCCTCCTGAGGGCCTCTCTTCAAGCGCCGGCAAAGGCGGCCGGCGGAATCGGAACCGAAAAGCACGAGCTACTCAAAACGGCCGTCAAGTCGTTCGACGACGCCCTGCGAGTTTCCCAAGGGAAGAACATGCTGGCACTCATGGGCAAGGCGCGTGCATTCTTCTCCATGCACAAGTACCCAGATGCCTTGACAACGTATCAGGACGTGCTCCAGAAGATGCCCGACCTGGTCGACCCAGACCCCCGGATCGGCATCGGTTGTTGCTTTTGGCAACTGGGCTTCAAGCGGGATGCCAAGACCGCCTGGGAGAGGTGTCTGGAGATCAACCCCGACTCCAAGGTCCCCAACATTCTTCTCGGCCTCTTCTACCTCGACGCCAGCGGACACGTGGCCGTCAACAGCGAGGACTTTTTGAGACTTTACAAGAGAGCCATGACCGATTACACCCAGAAATCGTTCAAGCTAGACAAAGACCTTCCCTTGACCTGCTCCACCTTTGCCAACTACTTCCTCTCGCGAAAGTCTTGGGACAATGCAGAGAAGCTGGCGCACAAGGCCATCCAATACACCGATGTTAACGCCATCGCGAGTGACGGCTGGTACCTTCTCGCCAGGAAGGCACATTACAACGGCGACACGGACAAGGCCAACGACTACTATCGGCGCGCCGACGACGCCCGGGGAGGCACCGACACCGGCTTCCTGCCCGCCAAGTTTGGCGTGGCCCAATTGTCCGTCTTGAAGAACGACTTGGGCGAAGCGAAGCTCCGTCTCGAGAAGATGATCCAGCAGTCAAAGAATCACGAGGCTATGATTCTCCTGGGCACTCTCTATGCGGAAGAGATATTCGCTAGCCAGAAGAGTGACAGCAAGGACGACAAGGCAACCGAGATCAAGAAGGCCGTCGCCCTTCTGGAGGCCGTCCGAAATGCTTGGAAGGATCCGAAGAAAGCCGTCTCTCCCGACTCGTCCGTTCTACTGAACTTGGCCCGCTTGTACGAAACGGACAGTCCGGAGAAGGCCCTTCAGTGTCTGCAGCAGGTGGAGCAGCTCGAGCTGGAACAGATCCCTGCTTCAGAACGCCCCAAAGACGTTGCCGACGAGGCAGAGGCTCAGGCGGCGATCCGGAAGCTTCTACCCCCGCAGCTGCTGAACAACATTGGCTGTTTCCACTCGCAAGCCGAGAAGCACGAGCTGGCCAGCGACATGTTTGAAGCTGCATTGGGCGCGTGCATGAGGATCGGCGAGAAGGATGCCGAAGTGGACACAGACGCCCTGGTCTCGACCATCAGCTTCAACTTGGGGAGAAGCTACGAGTCCAGGGGCTTGACAGATAAGGCAGTCGAGGTATACGAGGGACTGCTCGCTCGTCACGACGATTACACAGATGCCCGCACTAGACTCGCCTACATCAAGCTGAGGCGGAACCCGAATAAGGAGGGGCCGGATGCCGTCGCCAAGCTTTACCAGGAAAACACGGGTGATCTGGAGGTGCGGGCGCTCTACGGCTGGTACCTTGGAAAGGTTCACTCCCGGAAGAGGCCGGCCAACGTCACCGAAGATCACGAATTCCGCCATTACAAGCACACGCTGCAAAACTACGACAAGCACGACCGGTACGCGCTGGTCGGCATGGGTAATCTGTACCTTCTCCAGGCGAGGGAGATGCGACGCGAGACGGATCAGGAGAAGCAGAAGCGCAGCGCCATCTACTGCAAGGCCGTCGAGTTCTTCGAGAAGGCCCTCTCGCTGGATCCCAAGAATGCGTACGCTGCGCAGGGCATCGCCATTGCCCTGGTCGAAGACAAGAAGGACCTGAAGGCGGCCCTGCCCATCTTCAACAAGGTCCGGGAGACGATTCGGGACTCCCATCTTTTCGTCAACCTGGGCCACATATTCTCCGAGTTGAAGCAGTACTCGAAAGCCATTGAGCACTACGAGGCCGCGCTCTCTAGAGACAACAAATCCAACGACCCGGTGATCCTGTCCTGCTTGGGACGGACTTGGCTCAATAAAGGTCGCACGGAGCGAGACATTGACGCCTACAGTAAATCCCTGGAGTGTGCCGAGAAGGTAAGCCAACCCCCCCCTCTGCGGGCCCTCGAGGGTCAGATCCGGTCCGCTGACGAGACGCGACACAGGCTCTGGAGGTTGCACCCGAACAGATACACTACAAGTTCAATGTAGCATTTGTACAGATCCAGCTAGTCACCACGATTCAAGGGCTACCGGAAAATAGGCGGACGTCGGAGCAGCTGGCGAAGGCGGCGGCCGGACTAGAGGCTGCGATCGAGTCTCTGGACAAGATCGCAGCGCTCCCCCAAACACCCTATCCCAAACATGACGTTGAGCAGCGAGCCAACATGGCCCGCAACACGCTGAGGAAGCAGCTCGAGAGGGCCATCGGCAAGCAGAAGGAGTGGGAGGAGAAGAACAAGGAGAAGATCCAGGCGGCTCGAGAACAGCGAGAATCGGAGCTCAGACGGCGTGAGGCCGAGCGCGAGGCAGTTCTTGCCAAGCAGCGTGAGCGGCAGGAGCAAATCAAAAAGGAGCGGGAGGTGATCGCCGCCCAGGACAGGCGGCTTGCGGAGAAGCGGGCGGAGGAGGAGCGGGCCCGGATCGAAGCAGAGATGACAACAGACGAAGAGACGGGCGAGAAGGTCAAGCGCAAGCGGAAGCCCGCGTCGCGCGCGACAGGCGACGACAAGCCAAGGAGGGCGTCGAAGAAGAAGAAGAAGGATGGCGATCGAGACGATGGCGAAGACGACTCCCAGGAAGAGTCGCGCCGGAAGAAGAGACGCCGCCTGACAAAGAAGGAGTCGACCAAGTTCAAGTCGGCGGAGATTGTGGTCAACAGCGACGACGACGACGACGAAGACGCCCTCGAGCGGGTGGAGCGCAAGATTGAGCAGAGCGGGTCCCCGCGGTCGGGGGCCGACGACGACGACCGAGCCGGCGCGGCCGAGAAGATGGACGTCGATGACGACGACGACGACCGCGGGCGGCACGACCGGGAGGACGACGAGACGGGCCGTGGCGGCGGCGACGGCGACGGCGACGAGGCGGAGGACGCCCCGCGGCAGCAGCACAAGAGGGCGCGGCGCGGGCAGGTGCTCGAGGACAGCGACGACGACGACGCCGGAGAGGGGACCCGGGCCGGCAAGCAAAACGGCCTCTCCGCCGACGAGGACGAGGCCGAGGGGGCGGCGGAGGGGAGCCTGCCAGACGCTGGCGCTGACGACGACGACGAGTGATTTGAGGGGACGCGGGAAGTGCGTCGAGGGGCGACGGGCGACAGGCGGCAATTTGGCGTCGACGACGTACACCCCTAGTATTCAAGACAACTACCGAGTCCGAATGCCGTAGGGGCGGACCGCCTCAGGCAACAACGCGCGAGCCTCGACGTACACCATTGGCTCCTGTCACGATGCAAGCACCCATCTTTCTTGTCCGCCCTTCTCGTCCACGGAGAGAGCCCTACATGCCCACTTGATGCGTAGTGTATCCCTACCCCAGCCGCTGCCGCTGCCAACCACTCCACCCCCACCGTGCCACCGGTGTCGCGCTTCCGTTCCGCCGCCCCCGACCCCGGTAGAGCAGCCTGGGGCCGTAGACCAACCAGCTATGTGTAGACGGCACGGTGTACTCGGCACAGACCAAGTGCGGCGAGGGCAGCCCGAGGGGAGCTGCGGGCTCTAGAAGGCAAAGACCTGATCCTCGAGCTTGCTGACGGGGCGGGCCTTCTTGAAGCCCAAGCTCTCCGTCGTCTTCTTCAGGCCGCTAACCATGGGTGGCGGACCGCAGAGCAGGATCTTGACGTCGTCGGCCGGCTTGGGGAGGCATTTCTGCGCGGGGAGGTGAGGCGGTTAGCGGAACGGGGGACTCGTCAGAGAGGGTCCACAGGGACGAGCAAGGGGGGGCGGGCGCGTACGGTGATCATGTCGGCGGTGACGTAGCCCACGCCGCCGGTCCAGCCCTCGGGAGGGTTGTCGAGGACGAGGTGCACGCGGATGCCGCTGTCTTGCTTGACCAGGGCATCCAGATCCTCCTTGAGCAGGATGTCCTTGACGGTGACGTTGGCGAAGATGAGGTCGACTTCGGTCCGGTCTCCGTGGGGGCGGCCGCGGACGATGGCGCGGACGATCTGCAGCATCGGAGTGATGCCGGTGCCGCCGGCGATCATGCCGAAGTGGCGGACCATGTTGGGCGTGTAGACGAAGGCGCCCTTGGGGCCGCGGACGCGGATGGTCTGGCCGACGACGAGGGAAGCCATGTACTTGGAGATGTTGCCCTGAGGATACGACTTGATGAGGAGGTCGAAGTAGCCGGGCTGGTGGTCGCCCGAGATGGGCGTGTAGGAACGGACGATCTCCTTGGTGCTGCCGTCAGGCTGGACAATCGGAGCGCCGATGGAGATGTGCTGGCCGATGGGCAGGCCGAGGATCGACTGGGAGGAGGGAAGCTTGAAGCGGTAGCTGAGGCGGGATGGGGTGAGCACGGGAAGGCGGCGTCGCGGGGCGCCCAGGAGACTCACATGGCGACATTGTGGGAGATGACGGTCTTCTCCTCGAGCTCGAACTCGCGGAAGACGTCGGGCTTGAGAACCTTTTTGACCTCTGCGAATGCCAGTCGTGTGAGCGCCAATGGCCGAGCCCCAGGCCGGCCGAGCCGCGATCCACTCACGGAAGTTCCAGAAGTTGTAGGCGCCCAGGGCCAGGGCCAGGAGGACCGAGTACGGGGCCCAGCTGGGCTTGACGATGAGGGTGCCGACGACGAGCAGGACGCCGGGGCCGTAGACGTAGTCGACGTAGTGGCGCGAGAGCCACGGGGCCTTCGTGTCGGCGGCCATTGGGAGCGGATGCGCGGCGGGGGGGCGCGGAGGTTGGTCGGAGGAGGAGATGGAGGCGTGGGTTTTGCAGGCAGGGCTCGGTCGGTCGAGGTCTGGCGGTTCTCGGCGGCAGGGGACGGGGGTAGGCCTGCCAGGTCCATTCAGCACCAATCCATCATAGTGCCTCGGTCGCCGGCCGGCGGGCCGCGGCGCTTCTCTTCTAGGGGCGAGCCGGCGGGACGCCAGCCATTCGGAAGTCGGGACGCTGCCGTACTCTTCTCTCTTCTCTCTCTGCTGCTTGTCTTTTTGATTCCGGATCCTTTCTCTTCCTCCTTGTCTCTCGGGCGGGGAAAAGTCGGGGCTGCCGGGTGACGCGGCCAGATGCAGTGGCTTCGCTTGGGAGATGCCGGTTGAGACTGGTGCTGCCGCGTCTTTGTGCTGCTTCCGACGCAGGGCGAGAGATGGCGCGACGTCGGTTGAGAAATTTGCCCACCAGGAGCGGGATATTGGGGGTCTGGGGGTCGCAGATGCACGGCCGCGCCGCCGGCGCTCGGAAGGCGCCGGAGCCGTTATTTTTCCAGCTCCCGGGCTCGGCCTGCAGCTACTGTGCTACCACCAAGGCACACGTACATGCTCCTGCAAGCTCACCGACTCGCGGCATCGTCGTCGACTCCGGGCCGACAAGCAGACGGTCGGTACCTGGCCATCCTCTGTGCTGTAAAAGCAGTACAGCGCATCGACCTTTTGCTTGTTCCAGTCGTGTCCCTCGGCAGTAACCGTGGCGGCTGGTGCCTGCCGGGTAGCAAGTGCCGCCTTGAGGGGGGTATCCGCCGACACCGTTCTCGGCATTGGGCATGCGCAGAAACCAAAGACGTCATTAGTACAGCAGCGCATATGATGGACAGGGCTGCCCATTGCCTGCACCACGGCCTGCTTGTTTACCTGCCCGACCTCGCGGTCCGAGGCTAGCACGGTGCCGCGTGGGCGGTAGACGGATGCAGCAGCAGAATCTCAACACCATGTCTCTGCTATTGCCAAGATTCCTGCTCTGCCAGTATTCGCGCCCGTGCTGTTAACGGCAGGGGACTATCACGTATCAAGGTAGGAAGGTAAGGTAGCAGGTAGGTATGGCGCAGAACCGGCCCGCCGTATCTGCGCCACAGATACGCTGCCGCATGGGTTCGCTGGCTGTCCTCGATCATGCAACGAGCCCGTGGAAGGCTGACTCGCGTACGCCAGAGCTATTCTTGGCTTTCCCAGGCAGGCACCCATGTCGGTGCCAGACGGGATATCATCTCACGATGCCCGTCTCCGAGTTCAGTTGGGAAGCGCGCGAGTTGAATGCATCAATCGTGGGCCGCAGTGGTTGGACGGCGGCCCGGTGCGTTGGGTGGCGGGCTTCCGCGAGGAAATGGATGCGTACGTAATCAGACGTGCTATCGGAGAAGCCGTCCTTCAGGTCGCCATATTGTCATGTGTGAGGCATACCCCAGGGCATATGTAGATAGATGCTTAGGTCTCCGGGCAGGAGGAGAGTCGGGCGTACATGGATATACGGCGTCGTGTTCTACGAAATGGCAGCTGGGCATTCCCAGCCTGGCAGATCGGACGGATGAATGGAAGGTTGCCGGGCCCAGGCGAGGGGCGGCATCGTGAGGACGGATGAATAGGCCGTTACTGACTACTACTACTACTCCAGCATGTCGGTGGCCCTAGAGACCCTGTAAGGCTACCAGGAAGTGCTCTCCAGCTACTACAAGTAGTAGGTAAGGTACTTAGTAGTAGCAGCGCAGGCACAGCTAAGGGGTCGTCCTCGGGCCACCTCTCTGGACTCTAGGCGTCTCAGGCAGCGCCGTGCACCGCCGACATCCCCTGCAGGGCCTTACCCAGCGGTCCCCTGGCAGGCGGGCGCCCTGTAATTGGGGCGGTGCGCCTGAATCCCACCACCCGACGTCTCAGGTACCCCAGCTTTTCCACTGGCCGGCCCCATTGGGAGGCCATCGTGCCCTCGAAGCCAACCCTGGCCGGGCACCAAGAAACTTGGGCTGCAGCGGGAATCGCCCTGCCTGCATGCCCATGCGCGGCATTGGACGCCATGGCCTGTCGCAGAAGAAGGGGTATCCCTGGCTCCAGCCCATATCTCGGGCCACGTTGTCGAAGGACGAAGCGGCGACCATCATCACCGAGTCGATTCTCGTGAGACAACAAGAGAGAGGCAGAGAGGACAAGAGAAAATTCTGCTCGGGTGCAGCGGTCGGGGCCGGTGCGCTCGCGTCGCCTCCCACCCTGGTTTTTCTCGCAATACTTGCCTTCCTCCTCCTCCTCCTCCGCTCCTCTACTCGTCTTTCTCCCCCTCTCTCGCTCCTTGGTGACGCGACATTCAAGGTTGCCTTGGCGCACGTCAGTCCAGGCATGCTATTTGGATCGTCGTGCCACAGCTGGAATCCACATGATTGGGCGGAGCCGCCGTCATCGTCCCCGGGGTCCAACAAACACGCGGAAACGAAATCTGGCCTGCTACTCGCTGTCGCCGCGAGACGAAGAAGAAAGGCCCTCTGGCCGCGAGCCTTCTGGTCCGCGCAAGCAGGACGGACGACGAGCCGTGCGTGTCGTCGTGTCCGTGAGGCCCGCTCGACTCTCGACAGCGACAGCCCGCGCGCAGTGGGCGAGGCCGACGGGCCCTGGGCGTTGGCCTGGACTCGGCCCCGTTGCCGCTTGGCGGGCTGAGCAGGTGACGATACCGGCCTCCAGCATTTGTCTCATGCACATGCTCGCTCATCTTGTCGCCCTCTCGCTCGCAGCAGCTGTCTGTCCCGCTATCGATGCGCGGCACGCCAGGCTTGTTGAGGGGGGGCGGCCTTCTAAAGACGGCCGCCAATTCCTCGTTTCGGCCGGAGCAACGCCCAATTGACTTCGGGCCAGCCGTCGTCTAGGCCTGCCCGCTGCTGGGCCGCCGTCTCGCCCTAGGAAGCCCACGGCTTGCGGCATGCCGTGATTCCATCCCCGCCCGACCCCCCCTGGTCGCCCAGTCGCCCTCCATGGAGCCGCCCACTCCATCCTCGGCCCTCAGTGCTCGGTGCTCACTAACCACCCCGGTCTGTTGTTCATGATCCGATGCAAGGTTGT
This sequence comes from Cordyceps sp. RAO-2017, assembly GCA_002591385.1. NCBI lineage: Eukaryota > Fungi > Ascomycota > Sordariomycetes > Hypocreales > Cordycipitaceae > Cordyceps > Cordyceps sp. RAO-2017. The sequence continues at coordinate 10,368 of NJEV01000114.1, read as the reverse complement.
ATGCCGCTGGACGCGAGGCTGGTGCTGCAGCTGAGGCGCCTCTTTAATGGCTGAGCGAGCCTCCGCCGTCGTCGTTTTTGCGTCACCGATCACAGGCCGTCCTCTCCTCCTCCTCCTCCTTTTTTTTTAATTGCCGCCCCTTTTTCTCCCCCTCCTCGTCCCTTTCTCCGGTCCGCGAGCCTGTCCACCTTCGTCCCGCACGCCACCATCGGCAAACGGCCTGCAGACGCTTCGCTATCCGACTGGACCCTTTGTTGACTCTCGCTTGTCTCAGCCGCCCTCCTCCCGGCCGGATTGGGCTGCTTCCAACTGGAACGCGCTCTTCCTCCCTCGTTATTGTTGCTTCCCCAGAAACCCAGCAATCCGAAACCCCACGTGCCTCTCGCTTCTCTGCTGAATGCGTAAAGCCTCAGCTCAACACTACCAGCTCACCCGATTTCCCCCTCTCCGACGCTCTCGAACGGCCGTGGATCGCCTGGCTCGCACCTCGCCCAGTCCGCACCGGCGCCCTATACTTACCACGGCACTCCTTGCCCGCTGTCCTCGCCCCGAGCCCTCGCCGCCGACCGAGTCCGCTCATCACGACCCAAGACCTGACCTCGCTGGCTGGCATCGGACTTCGGCCCTCGTCCAACTTGCTGCGACAACGGGCTCGGAGCCACCCGCTCCCTTCCCCGGATACCGTCCACACGGCAGCCACCCGAAGCCCATGACGAATCTCTCATGCCCTCCATCGTTTCCAGAGTGACGCTTGCGGAGAGGTTTCAGGCGGGAGGCTCCAGCTGCGCAGCTCGCCAAAAATCTTAGACACGCTTCGTGGCTGAGACACCTGCGTCAACAGCATCCCTTGCAAGCCACTCTGTCTTGCCTTTCACCTCTCTTCCTCTCCTTGTTCCTTTCAACCCGTTTCGCTTCCTTGCTCGAGAGGCCGATACCGCAGTCGAACAGACTCCCGCCATGCTCCAACTTGCCGCGACTTTGTAATCCGCCAGTCCGACCGACCGAGATATCGCGGCCCGCGGGAAACGCACTCTTCCTCAGCCTGGATCCGGATCCATCATGACTCTGGACAGGTGGAAGTGGAGGAGCTCCTCGGGTCTCGCGATAGCCCAGCTGTCCGAGCATCAGGATGAGCCGGACAAGAGGCTGTGGTCGGAGCCGGTCGAGAGCAAGGCGCCCCGAGTTCTCACCAGGGCGCTGCGGTCTCTGAGCAGCTCGTCGATGGATTCGACCGCTGCGACGTCCATCAGAAGCTCGTCATCCACGCGGCGACTCCAAAAGACGCCCTCGAATTCGGGCTCCATGATCGGGCGCTTTCATCGCCGCGTCTCCAGAAGCGATTCCAGTGCCAATGGCTCCATCTCCGAGTCTCCCGGCAGCCCCGTCGTCGACGGGTCGCAGCCGTATTCGGCAATGGCGCTGCTCCAAGGCGGCCCTCTCAAGGCCGACATCTCGCTTCTCAAGGCGCGCTCCGAGTATCTTGTCCTGTCGGACCAGTGCCTGATCAAGTTCGCCAGCGGCGAAGCAGCCAAGAGCGCCTTCCCGCAACTCGACAGAGCCAGAGTCCACGCCCGCGATCTCTCGCCACACCGACTACCGCCCGGCAGATCCATTTCGGGCGACGTGCGGCTGGAGATTCCTCTGCACGCCATCGTCGCAGCCTTCAGCGAGGATGGCCCCAACCAACGATCCGGTATCGAGGTGTGGTGGTTTTCGCAATGGCCGCGTTTGGCCTACTGCAGAGCCCATCTGCACTTCGCCCTGCCTCAGGAGAGGGACGAATGGCTGGCGTCAATCCATCGTGCCTGCAGGGCCAAGCTCAGAAAATGCCCAGGCCTCTCTCTGGTGCCGGAGAACCTCAAGGCTCGCATCAACCACATTGTGCGGGCGACGGAAGGCTTGATTGATGAAACGCCGCACAACCTCATCTTTCCCGTTGCGAGACGAGTTTTCGGACTGACACAGAAGGCCTCATCTACCGACGAAGCTCACGACAACACGGATTCCTCCTCCTTCTACTTTGTCATTGGGCCGTGCATGTGCCATTTCATTGAAGTCCTCAAGGCCGACTGCTCGACACCTCCGGGCGACCTGCGGGTCAAGGCCACATCATACGGCACCGTGACGCTGACCCTCTTCAAAGCTTCGGTGGCATCGCACGAGCAGCGTTTTATTGTGTGCTTTCGGTGAGCGAGCCCCAGTTCAACCCGTTCCCCTGAGGCCGCGGGCTGGGCCTCCTGACTAACTGATTATTCCAGTTCGCCGTTTGGTCCCGAGGCCCGCCTCGACCTTGCCAGCGTCCAGTATCGGCGCATCATCGAGGCCCTCACCAAGGCGGACCGCATCCTGAAACCCATGTGGCCGCAGCATTTCCAACAAGTCATATTCGACATCAAGGGCTTGCCGCCCCCACTCCAGCTTACGTCCGGGAACGATCTTGGCGGTTTGAGGAGAAGCCTGCAGGCCTACTGCGCTGCCTACCAGGTCCGGGTCCCCGAGTGGACAATCGAGTGGAACACGCCTCCGCAGCCCGCCTTCCGGCTACTGCCGGTCGAGGGGGAGCCGTACTCGCCTCTGCAGCTCCTCGCAGTCTTTCGAGCCTTGCGATACAACAGCTTCTTCAAGGCCATTTCCTTCCGCGACGTCGACTTGTCGCCGCTCACCGGCAAGAACGACCACTCGCAGTATGGCGATGCCGTAGCATACAGGTCCCTGAATGGTGAGTCGCCCGCCCGACGCTGCGTGGCTTTCTGCCCATCTTGGCGTCTCGCTGACCCGTAACAGGCCTCAGCATATCGGAAGTCCACCACGAGGTCCTCCTGCAGGCCTCCACTCTGGAGCAGGAGATGCATGCTTTGACGTTCGCCTCCGAGTCGATTAGGAGCGTCGACATGACGAACGTACTCGGACTACAGAGCAAAGATCGGCGGCAGGGACGGCTGAACTGCGATCTTGGCCGTCTGCACGCCATGAGCTCCGAAATGTTCCGCCCCATGCTGATGCTTTGGCGCCATCAACTGTGTGTCTGCCATAGCATCTCGCTGTCCGGCAACCCCCTTGCCCCGCAAGACGTGGATGAGCTCGGTACGTTGCACCTGATCGAGTCCTGCGGCGCCTGGATGTCACTGATCCACGTCATAGCCAACATTCTGGTGATGGACCACGTGCACTTCAAGAAGCTCCATCTGGCAAGATGCGCTCTCGGCGATGCAGGCCTATCCAAGCTGTGGAGGAGCCTTCCGGGCCAGGCCCAGTCTCTGGAATGGCTCGACACCTCGGAAAACCAAGGCACCGTCAGGTTCGAGGATATTCAAAGCACGCTGAGGCTTCTGAGACGGATCACGAGGCTCAATATCGCTGGAAACACGCGAATTGCCTCTGAAGAGTCCCTGTTCGACGAGACGACCATGGGATCGTGGGCACTCCAGGAGCTGGATCTCTCTGGAATTCCGGTGCGTGACACTGAGTGGAGGAGGCTGTCGGGACTCGGACTGACGACAGAGCAGCTCAACGACGAGACGGTCGACGTCCTGGCATCTTACTTGGGCTCAGAGCGGTCCTGCGACCTTCAGGTCCTGCGCTTGAATAACTGCGGGCTGACGGGAAGGCAAATCTCTCATCTGTTCCGCGGCATGGGCCAGGCACGTCGGCTTACCGCTCATCTTAATGCCAATCGACTGGACGAGGGCATTGACGACCTCTGCGGGGCCATAGCCTGCGGATACGGCCCATGGAGCCTGTTTCTGCAGATGGTCGAGTTCGCGTCCGAGACCAACTACATCAAGCTCCTTCGAGCCTTGACAGTCAACAAGACGATCGAATGCCTGAATCTGGCTGGGGCAGCCATGCCCGATGCGGCAAGCACCACGGCCTGCCAGGCCGTTGCCGAGTTCTTCTCCAAGAACAACGCCGTTCGCTACCTGGACATATCCGGCTACGATTCCAAGCTCGACGAGGGGCGACTCGGCAGGGAGTTTTCCAGGGCCCTGAGCGGCCTGCGATCCAATAGGCGGATCGAGCACCTGCGGGTGCGGAGCCAGATGCTGAATGTCAACACCGGGGACCTCGCCGACGCCATCGCGGGCAATAAGACGATGCACACACTTGACTGTGAGGCCAACGACTTTAATCTGTCAAATTTCCGACACTTTATCAAGCACCTAGAGAACAACTCGACGATCCGACACTTCTCGGCATTCTCCGAACAGGAACTGTCTCGTGCGATTCGGAGGTCCATGCAGACTGCTGCTGGCACGGGACTCCCCTCGCGCCGTCACTCCATGATCGCGCTTTTCAGACACGACAAACCGCAGAGCACGGGGCAGCCGCCGGTGCAACAGCTCAAGGACGAGTGGGACGGGGCTGTCGCAGACCTGGAGCGTATTCTGAGGAGAAATCAAGAGCGCTTCGACGATGACGAACACGGGCGCAGCGACTTCGGGTCCCATGCCAATCGAAGGGACAGCGATACGGAACGCGCCTTCGCGTCGATCTTTGGGGGGCTGGCGCAGAGAGAGTACGAATGCCGATGTGCCAAGGGCCTCCAGAACTCTGGCTTCCCACAGCAACAAGCAGACTCTGAGCTGGCCATGCAGGCCGTCGTGGACGGGTCGAAAGAGGAGGCGTCGGGGCCATTCTCGACCAGGTCGAGCGACGTCGCCATCAGCCCATCGACGGACGACGCGAGCACGAGAGATGCCCCCAGCCCGCCCGAGCTGGAGAGCCCGACGGACAGAGAGCCGGGCTTCGGGGACGGCCACAATACCATTACAGTCCTGGATGAGGCCCGGGACGTCGGCAACTATACATTTAACGAGGGACACGATGGCGATTACGGCCTGCAGATGAAGAAGTACCGGCGCTTTCGCGGCGGCTCGACAGGCCGCATCGAGGAGGAGGAGGGCGGAGTTGATTTGGAGAGGGCACATTCTCAGCCCGAGGATTGTTGAAGACGGCTTTCCTTGCCTCGTATTGCGCAGGCCGGCTTGGTCCGATCTGTATGGAGTTACTGGCTGGGTTTTGTTGGACGTGTAGAACGGCTATTTGGCTCGATACCCCCCTCCCCTGCCCCTTTTTTTCACACATCTACCTTTCACCCAGCTATTTTCTTTGTCACGAGTAATCAATGGCGGGCCGGCACTGATGGCGGGAGACCAGCAGGGAGGGCGTCTCTGAGAGACGGAGAATGAGAATCAAACAGGCAAAGGCAACTAACTACTAATTGACTGATGCTGTTGACGCGATGGTGATGGTGCTCACTTGTGGCGCCTCGAGAGGTGTTAGTTGGTCGTGCTTTGTTGCTATGAGGTAATCCCCACCGTCTTCCGCGACAGCCACGGGGGCCGCGGGGCGATGCGGCCGCTATTTCGGGCCCTGTGGCGTCTCCGACGCAGTACTACTGTGGCGCGGGACGTAGTGGATGATGCGTTAGATCTGTACTGGCAACGGGCTGCACTGCCACTGCCACTGTCACTGTAGCAGGGTATCTATTTGAGGGTACCTGCCGGTACCTAGGTAGGTACCTATCTAAGGTAGAAGTTGCAGGTTGTTAGAAGTTAGGGGCCAGTGCACCAACTCACGGTGCTGTCCGGCTGCCTTACGACGCCTGAGAGGCTGAGGCGGCCGGGTACCTACGAGGTACGTCGACATGTACCTAGGCGCACGGAGCCCGGACGACGACGCAGGACGGAGAGAGACCTAGCCGGCTCGCCTCATTCTCGTCGGATTTCCCAGGTCTCATCATCCAGAAGCTGGCGGGAGCTTCGTCATCACCAACCATCCGTCGCCTGCCTCGTCGCGGGTTAACGAGCCGCTTTGCATCTTCGCTCGCTGTCACTTTGCAAGCGTCTTTTTGCCTCCCCATTGACCGCGCCGCACCCCCTCGGTCGCCTTTGCTTGCGCACCTCCCCGAGGCTGAGCCGCCCCCTGGTTGACCCTCACGTCTGCCACCGCTTCCGACCGCCCGACGAGCACGTCGCCATCTGCGGCTGCCACCCGTCCGCTTGTCTATTATACATACATCTATCCATCGACGAGGTGCTGCCGCCGCCATGTACTCCAACTCGAATGCCTTCATGGGGGGCAACAGCCAGCGCCCGGGCGGCCAGCAGTACGGCGGGCCCCCTTTCAACGGCGGCATGGCGGGAGGCCAGGCACAACAGGCACCCTTCGGGCCGCAGCCGACCGGCTTCGGCCAGCAGAGTATGCAGCCGCCTTACGCCGGCTTCCCCATGCAGGCCCAGCCGACGGGCCTTCCGCAGCCGTCGCAGCCCCCCCAGCAGCAGTATGGCGGCTACCCGGGGCAGGCCCAGCCGCAGCAGAGCTTCCAGCCGTCGATGCCCTCGATGCCCTCGATGCCGTCGATGCCCTCGATGCCCTCGATGCCGCCGCAGTTTCAACAGCAATTTCAAGTACAGCAGCAGCAGCAGCAGCAACCGCCGCCGCCGCAACAGCAGCAGCAGCAGCCCGGTGCGTTTTCGTCCATGCCGCAGCAGTCGTTGGAACCCTCGCAGCCAGCTGCTCCCATGAAGCCTCAGCCAACCGGCTTCACCGAGATGGCCGCGTCCTTCCACGCCGGAGGCGCGTCCCGGACCCAGACCCGCCCCGCCGAGACCAGGAAGACGAACAAGATCCCCAACATCAGACTGTCCTTCATCACGGCGCAGGACCAGGCCAAGTTTGAAACGCTCTTCAGGTCTGCGGTGGGAGATCAGTCGACGATGATGTCGGGTGAGAAGGCACGAGACCTCCTGCTACGCTCCCGTCTGGATGGCGATTCGCTTTCCCACATCTGGTAGGACGCTTGCTTGTCCACCCAGCTTCGTCTGCGGCTTTCTGTCCGATCGCTAATTCGGGCCTTGCCAGGACCCTGGCCGATACCACTCGGGCCGGCCAGCTGTACTTCCCGGAGTTCGCTCTCGCCATGTACCTGTGCAATCTTAAGCTTACGGGCAAGACTCTGCCGCCTGCTCTACCGGAAAACATCAGGAATGAGGTATCGAGCATGGTTGATATCATTGGTTTCAGCGTGGTCGAGGAGGCAACGTCGGCGGCCCAAGCAGGCAAAGCAGCCACCCCGTCGCCTGCTATCCAGCAGCCGCAGCCATCCGAATCTCAGCTGCTCCAGTCCCAGATGACAGGCTTTCCGGGGCACCAAGCTGGCTTCGGTGCCCCGCCGCAAGGGACCCAGCAACCCCAGCAAACCGGCTTTCCGAGCATGATGAACAATACTCAGCCTACCGGCTACCAGGGGCCGCGTCCCCCGATGCCGCCCATGCCCACCGGCTACGGTCAGTCTTTGGCCCCGGGTGTCGGTGGCGGCGTCGGCATGCCTGCCCCTCTCAACGCCCAGCCAACCGGCCGCCCCGGGCAATGGGGCCTCGTCAATACGCCCGCCTCGGGCTTGCCCAACATCGACGCGTTGCAGGCCAGGATGATGCCGCAGCCGGGCCGCGAGGCCGGCTCCTTCACCACCCAGGGTCTCCAGGGCAACGCCGTGATTCCATGGGCCATCACCAAGGAAGAAAAGACCCGGTACGATGCCTTGTTCAGGGCCTGGGATGGCTTTGGGAAGGGCTACATCGGCGGCGACCAGGCGATCGAGATCTTTGGCCAAAGCGGTCTCGAGAAGCCCGACCTCGAGAGGGTTTGGACGCTCTCCGACAACGGCAACAAGGGCCGCCTCGACCTGGACGAGTTTGCCGTTGCCATGCACTTGATCTACAGGAAGCTCAACGGCTATCCTCTCCCCAATGCGCTGCCTCCCGAGCTCGTCCCCCCCTCGACCCGCAACTTCAGCCAGTCCATCGGCACGCTCAAGTCCATGCTGCATCAGGAGTCGGACCTCCGCAAGAGCTCCGGTGCGTCGCTGCTGCCTCAAAAGACGGGTGTGAGCTACATGAAGAACCGCTCATTCAGGGGCGGCCCGGGCATGGGAGCGGCCGGGCGCAAGGACGCCACCGTGTTCCGCAACGACGACGAGGACTTTGGTTACCGGTCCAGCGCTCGCCGCCGGATGGGCAATACCTCCCCTCGGGCCGAATCTCCCGCGTCGGTGGGATCAAACGACGAGCTGACTGTGGATCAGCTTCGGAAGAAGATCAAGGAGAAGCAGGTCCTGCTGGACGCCATGGACTTTGCCGACGAGAAGAACAACGAAGAAGACGACGTGTTGGACAGACGCGACCGCCGGGAAGCAGAAGAGCTCTACCGTCGGATCAGACGCATGCAGAGCGACATCGACGCGCACCCCGATGCCGCCCTGTCGAGCGGCGACTCCGAGGCGGAGAGGCGTGCATTGAAGCGCCAGCTTCAGAACCTCAACGACAGGGTGCCCGATCTCGCCTCGCAGGTGCGGAGGACGGAAAAGGCCATCATGGAGGCGCGACTGGAGCTGTTCCGTCTCCAGGACGCGAAGGCGCACCCGGGCAGCGGCAGCGCAATCGTCGGCACCGGCCCGGGAGGGACCGTGACGGAGTCGGACCGGCTCAAGGCCAGGGCCAAGGCCATGATGCAGCAGCGAACAGCGGCACTGACCGGGAAGAAGATTGATGGAGGGGCGGAGGACTTGGACGCCCCCAAGCGTTTGGAAGAGGAAACCATCAAGGTCAAGAACGAGAAGGAAAGCAACGAGAGCATGGTACGCGACGTCGAAGAAAGCGTCCGCGACTTCGCTCGCAACATCGAGGACAGCCTGAAGGAGGGCGGCAACGACGAGACCAGCGAACACGAGAAGAGGCGCTGGGAAGACGGGCTCGGAGTGGAAGACGAGGTTCGAGACTTCATCTTCGACCTTCAGCGCGAGAGCCGCTCGACCCGTCTCCGTGCACAAGACAAGCGAGCGGCCCAGCCGGCACCCTCTCCGGTCGAGGAGCCGCGCCCGGCCAGGGACGCGAGCCCGCAAGCCAGCAGCAGCCCCGCCCCGGCGCCCCAGCGTGGCGGCCCCGCGGCTGCTGGCGGCTCGTACGCATCCTACAAGACGCCCGAGGAGCGCGCGGCGTTCATCAAGCAACAGGCCGAGCAGCGGATGGCCGAACGGCTGGCCGCACTGGGCATCAAGGCCCCGTCCAAGTTTGGCGAGAGCGCAGCGCAGCGGGCCGAGCGCGAGAAGTCGGAGCGAGCTGCCAAAATCCGACAGGCCGAGGAGGAAGACGCTCGCAGGGAGTCGGAGCGCCAGGCACGGCTTGCCGAGGAACAGGGGGTGCCGCCGCCAGCGCCGACGGCCCAGCCGCCGAGTGGCGGGGCTAGGAGGCCTCCGCCGCCGCCCAGCCGAAAGGGACTCAAGGCCGAGGGCGACGTGACCAAGAGGTCGGAAGAAGCACAGGCGGCCCGAGCAGCCGAGGAGGAAAGGCTGGCCAAGGAACACGAGGAGCAACAGCGCGAGACGCAGGAAATGGAGTGAGTAGAATGAATCGTCGCCACACGGCTTACGGGGTACTGACAGGCGGCTACAGGGAAACGGCCAAGGAGGAGGAGGACGAGTTTATGAAGGAACAGAAGGCGACGGAGGCTCGACTGAAGGCGCTCGAGGAGCAGGTCCAGCAAGGCAAGCTCCGGAAGGAAGAGGAGAAGCGAAGGAAGAAGGCGGCGTTGGCGGAGGCCAAGGAGAAGGAGGCCAAGATGGCGGCCAGGCGAGCGGAAATCGAGGCGGCGAAGCAGCGCGAGCTGGAGCTCCAGCGGCAGCTCGAGGCCATGAACGACGACAGCTCGTCGGACGACGAGGGCCCGGAGCAGAACACGCCTCAGGCATCGACGTCAACGCTGGACGACGGCCAGGCGGGCCAACGGGAGCTGGAGCCGAAGGTCAGCGCTCCCGCGGCGCCGGCGCCGCCTCTCCCGACGGTCATCACGTCGCCTCCCTCGGAAACGGAGAGCAAGAATCCCTACTTCAAGATGATGAGCCAGTCGTCCGAGGCGGCATCGCCCGCAGTGGCCCCCCCTCAGCCGGACCCGTCGACCAACCCGTTCCACCGTATGGCACAGGAGAATAGGGCGGTGGCGCCGGCGGCGACGGGCCCCATCACGAGGAAGCGGGCCGACTCGGAGGACTGGGGCTCGGGCAAGGAGGACGACGACGAGGACTCGGACGACGACCGACCAGGCGGCGGCAACGCGGCGCAGCTCGCCTCGATCCTGTTCGGGACCATGGCACCGCCGCGGCCGTTGTCGGCGGCCGGGAGGGAGTCGTCACCGGCAAGCCCGGTGCCAATGAGCGATGCTCCGATTGCACCTCCGCCGCCGCCGCCGGTGCCGGCGAGTCCGCCCGCGGCTGCGACGACGGAAGAGAGCAGTGGACCAATGTCGCCGCCGCCCGCACCGCCGCCGCCCCCGCCGCCAATGCCGACGTCGGGAGCGCCGCCGCCGCCGCCG